>OZ038003.1:8411497-8476497 GCA_964035705.1 Porites rus | reverse complement strand
CGGGAACGTATCGCGCGGAGGAACGTCTGCGACTCAGCTGTAGAAATTCCATACTGATGACGCAAACCAATGTTCATATAACAAATCCAGTAATCAGGGGTTTTAATATAAATTTGTCCAATTTTACGTGTCTTCTAGTCGATTTTGGTAAAGTGTTGTGTTCATCTGCCAACGAGCTTTAGCAAAAGTCAAATGCTTCTTCTAGAGAAGACTATATGACACAAATATTGACTCTTTTGTTAGAGATTCTTCGAGTTTACATTTGATCTTTGTCGCCTTTTGTCTTTTGTCTGTCATTCGTAAACAACAGCTAAAACAATGTAACTACTCTGTCGACCAATCAGCCCTTCTGACCGGATTCCGGACAGACTTTACGTCATCAGTACGCAGATGTTCCTCCGCACTAGACTGCTTGCAGTCCGCATTTTCTCTTATTAAAAAATCCGTCTAGTTCTTGATCTCATCCGGCGCGATTGCAAACCACGATGTTATTATATAGGGATCGAGACAAGACGAGAAAAGTGTTATTTCTTCTTCTCGGGCTTACGCCCTCGTTTCTCGCGGAAAGCGGCTTCGCCGCTGGCGTGCTAAGGTTTTGCGTGTGGTAACGAGAGAAAGAGAAAAAGAAAAATAAGAGACTGCTCGCAGTCTACTCCGCGCAAAACGTCCCCATCAGCGAAGAGCGAGGAGAAACGGATGTTTTCGCGGTAATGGGTTCATGATAACCGTCACGAATATAGAGACATTAAATGACCACTAAGCCCACTATGAGAATGTTCACGTAATTACTGTAGTTACTGTACTTGCTGTAGTAGCTGTAGTTGGTGTAGTAGCTGTAGTTGGTGTAGTAGCAGCAGTTGGTGTAGTAGCTGTAGTTGGTGTAGTAGCTGTAGTTGGTGTAGTTAGTGTAGATGGTGTAGTAGCTGTAGTTGGTACAGTTAGTGTAGTTGGTGTAGTAGATGTAGTTGGTGTAGTAGCTGTAGTTAGTGTGGTTACTGTAGTTCCTGTAGTTGGTGTAGCTAGTGTAGTTGCTGTTGTTAGTGTAGTTGATGTAGTTAGTGTAGTTACTGTAGTTAATGTAGTTGCTGTAGCTGGTGTAGTAGCTGTAGTTGGTGTAGTAGCCGTAGTTGGTGTAGTTAGTGTAGTTGGTGTAGTAGCTGAAGTTGCTGTAGTTGCTGTAGCTGGTGTAGTAGCTGTAGTAGGTGTAGTTAGTGTAGTTGGTGTAGTTGGTGTAGTAGCTAGAGTTGGTGTAGTAGCTGTAGTTGGTGTAGTTAGTGTAGTTAGTGTAGTTGGTGTCGTTAGTGTAGTTGGTGTAGTTAGTTTAGTAGCTGTAGTTGATGTAGTTGCTGTAGTTGGTGTACTAGCTGTAGTTGAAGTAAGTTAGTATAGTTGCTGTAGTTGGAGAGGTTAATGAATTTAGTGTAGTTGGTGTAGTTACTGTAGTTGCTGTAGTTGCTATGGCTGGTGTAGTAGCTGTAGTCGGAGTAGTTAGTGGAGTTAGTGTAGTTGCTGTACTTGGTGTAGTTAGTGTAGTTGCTGTAGTTGCTGTAGTTGATGTAGTTGCTGTAGTTGGTGTAGTACCAGTAGTTGGTGTAGTAGCTGTAGTTGGTGTAGTAGCTGTAGTTGGTGTAGAAGCTGTAGTTGGTGTAGTTAGTGTAGTTGGTGTAGTAGCTGTAGTTAGTGTAGTTCCTGTAGTTGGTGTAGTTAGTGTAGTTGCTGTTGTTGGTGTAGTTGATGCAGTTAGTGTAGTTAGTGTAGTTGCTGTAGTTGCTGTAGCTAGTGTAGTAGCTGTAGTTGGTGTAGTAGCTGTAGTTGGTGCAGTTAGTGTAGTTGGTGTAGTAGCTGAAGTTGCAATAGTTGCTGTAGCTGGTGTAGTAGCTGTAGTTGATGTAGTTGCTGTAGTTGGTGTAGTAGCTGTAGTTGAAGTAAGTTAGTATAGTTGCTGTAGTTGGTGTAGTTGGCGTAATTGCTGTAGTTGGTGTAGTTAGTGTAGTTGGTGTAGTTGGTGTAGTTGATGTAGTTGCTGTAGTACCTATAGTTGCTGTAGTTGGTGTAGTAGCTGTAGTTGGTGTAGTTGGTTTAGTTGCTGTAGTTGCTGTAGTTGCTGTAGTTAGTGTAGTTGGTGTAGTTGGTGTAGTTGATATAGTTGGTGTAGTTGGTGTAGTAGCTGTAGTTGGTGTAGTTGGTGTAGTAGCTATAGTTGGTGTAGTTGCTGTAATTGCTGTAGTTGCTGTAGTTGGTGTAGTTAGTGTAGTTGTTGTAGTTGCTGTAGTGGTACGTAGTTGCTGTATATGCTGTAGTAGCTGTAGTTGGTGTAGTTCGTGTACTAGCTGTAGTTGGTGTAGTTGGTGTAATTGCTGTAGTTGGTGAGGTTAATGAATTTAGTGTAGTTGGTGTAGTTACTGTAGTTTTTGTAGTTGCTGTAGTTGGTGTAGTAGCTGTAGTTGGTGTAGTTAGTGGAGTTAGTGTAGTTGCTGTAGTTGCTGTAATTGGTTTAGTTAGTGTAGTTGGTGTAGTTGGTGTAGTTGATGTAGTTGCTGTAGTTGGTGTAGTAGCTGTAGTTGGTGTAGTTGGTGTAATTGCTGTAGTTGGTGTAGGTAGTGTAGTTGATGTAGTTGCTGTAGTTGATGTAGTTGCTGTAGTTGCTGTAGTACCTGTACTTGCTGTAGTTGGTGTAGTAGCTGTAGTTGGTGTAGTAGCTGTAGTTGGTGTAGTTGGTTTAGTTAGTGTAGTTGCTGTAGTTGGTGTAGTTGCTGTAGTTGCTGTAGTTGGTGTAGTTGGTGTAGTTGGTGTAGTTGGTGTAATTGGTGTAGTTGGTGTAGTTGGTGTAGTAGCTGTAGTTGGTGTAGTTGGTGTAGTAGCTGTAGTTGGTGTAGTTGCTGTAATTGCTGTAGTCTGTGTAGTTGGTGTAGTTAGTGTAGTTGTTGTAGTTGCTGTACTGGATGTAGTTGCTGTATATGCTGTAGTAGCTGTAGTTGGTGTAGTTGGTTTAGTTAGTGTAGTTGCTGTAGTTGGTTCAGTTGGTGTAGTTTGTGTAGTTGCTGTAGTTGATGTAGTTGGTGTAGTTTCTGTAGTTGGTGTAGCATCTGTAGTTGGTGTAGTTGCTGTAGTTGCTGTAGCTGGTGTAGTTGCTGTAGTTGCTGTAGTTTGTGTACTTAGTGTAGTTGGTGTAGTTGCTGTAGTTGATGTAGTTGCTGTAGTTGCTGTAGTTGGTGTAGTAGCTGTAGTTGGTATAGTTAGTGTAGTTAATGTAGTTGGTGTAAAAGCTGTAGTTGGTCTAGTATGTGTTGTTGGTGTGAAATGTGTAGTTGGTTTAGTTACTGTAGTTGGTGTAGTATGTGTAGTTGGTGTAGTATATGTAGTTGGTGTAGATAGTGTAGTTGGTGTAGTATGTGTAGTTGGTGTAGTTAGTGTAGTTGGTGTATTAAATGTAGTTGGTGTAGTATATGTAGTTAGTGTAGTTGGTGTAGTATATATAGTCAGTGTAGTATGTGTGGTTGGTGTAGTTAGTGTAGTTGGTGTGGTATATGTAGTTAATGTAGTTAATGTAGTATATGTAGTTGGTGTAGAATGTGTAGTTGGTGTATGTTGTGTAGTTAGTGTAGTTAGTGTAATATATGCAGTTGGTGTAGTATGTGTAGTTGGTGAAGTTAGTGTAGTTGGTGTAGTATATGTAGTTGGTGTAGTTAGTGTAGTTAATGTAGTATAGAAAGTATGTGTAGTTGGTGTAGTTGATGTAGTTAGTGTAGTTGGTGTGGTATGTGTAGTTGGTGTAGTTAATGCGTGGTTGGTGTAGTTAGTGTAGTTGATGTAGTTACTGTAGTTGGTGTAGTATGTGTATTTGGTGTAGTTAGTTTAGTTAGTGTAGTATATGTAGTTGGTGTAGTTGGTGTAGTAAGTATACTATATGTAGTTGGTGTAGTATGTATAGTTGGTGTAGTATATGCATTTGGTGTAGTATGTGTAGTTGGTGTAGTATTGTAGTTTGCGTAGTTACTGTAGTTAATGTAATATATGTAGTTGGTGTAGTTGTGGTAGTTGATGTAGTAGGTATAGTTAGTGTAGTAAGTGTAGTAAGTGTAGTTGGTGTAGTATATATAGTTGGTGTAGTTAGTGTAGTTGGTGTATTTCGTGTAGTTACCCAAAACTACACCAAACTACACCACCTACATCAAACTAAACCAACTACACAACACCACACGAAATAACACTTATTAAACCAAACTACACCAAACTACACCAACTACACAAAACTACACCAACTACACCAAACTACACGAAACTACACCTACTACACCAAACTACACCAACTACACAAAACAACACCAACTACACAAAACTACACCAAACTTCACCAAACTACACCTAAAACACCAAACTACACCAAACTACATCAACTACACAAAACTACACCAAACGAAACCTACTAAACCAAACTACACCAAATTACAGCAACTACAGAAAACTACACCAACTACACAAAACTACACCAAAGTACACCTACTACACCAAACTACACCAAACTACACCAACTACACAAAACTACACCAAACTACACCTACTACACCAAACTACACCTACTACACCAACTACACCTTCTTCAGCCACTACACCAACTACCGCAACTACACTAACTACACCAATTACAGCTACTACACCAACTACAGCTACTACACCAACTAAAGCAACTACAGTAACTACATCAACTACAGCAACGACGCCAACTACATTAACTACAGCAACTACAGCAACTACAGCAACTACAGCAACTACACCAACTACACCAACTACGGCTACTACAGCAACTACAGCAACTAAAGTAACTACAGCAACTACAGCAACTACATTAACTACACCAACTACAGCTACTTCACCAACTACACTTACTACACGAACTACAGCTACTACACCAACTGCAGCAACTACAGTAACTACATCAACTAGAGCAACTACACCAACTACAGCTACTACACCAACTACACCAACTACAGCCACTACACCAACTACAGCTACTACAGCAACTACTCTAACTGCACCAACTACAGCTACTACAGCAACAACACCAACTACAGCAACTACACCAACTACACAAACTACACCAACTACATATACTACATTAACTACAGTAACTACACAAACTACAAATACTACACCAGCTACACATACTACACAAACTAAACTAACTACATTAACTACACAATCTACAGAAACTACAGGAACTACACCAACTATAGCTACTACACCAACTACACCAACTACAGCTACTACACCAACTACACCAACTGCAGCAACTACAGTAACTACATCAACTACAGCAACGACGACAACTACATTAACTACAGCAACTACAGCATCTACAGCAACTACAGGTACTACACCAACTACAGCAACTACAGGTACTACACCAACTACAGCTACTACTCCAACTACAGCTACTACACCAACTACAGTAACTTTATCAGCTACATCAACTACACCAACTTCAGCTACTACACCAACTACAGCTACTACAGCTACTACTCTAACTACACCAACTACAGCTACTACACCAACTACAGCAACTACAGCAACTACAGCTACTACACTAACTACACCAACTACAGCTACTAAACCAACTATAGCAACTACAGCAACTACAGCAACTACAGCTACTACATCAACTACATCAACTTTACTAACTACATCAACTACACCAACTGCAGCAACTACTCTAACTACACCAACTACAGCTACTACAGCAACTGCTCTAACTACACCAACTACAGTTACTACACCAACTACAGTAACTACACCAACAACAGCTACTACACTAACTACAACAACTACAGCCACTAAACCAACTATAGCAACTACACCAACTACACCAACTACAGCTACTACACCAAGTACATCAACTTCACTAACTACATCAACTACACCGACTACAGCAACTACTCTAACTACACCAACTAGAGCAACTACACTACTAACTACACAAACTACAGCTACTACACCAACTACAACAACTACAGCAACAACACCAACTACACTAACTACACCAACTACAGCTATTATACCAACTACACGAACTTTAGCTACTACACCAACTACAGCAATTACAGCTACTAAACAAACTACACTAACTACACCAACTACAGCTACTACCCCGACTACAGGTGCTACACCAACTACACTAACTACACCAACTACAGCTACTACACCAACTACAGCAAGAACAGCAACTGCACCAACTACAGCTACTACACTAACTACAGCTACTACACCAACTACACCTACTACACTAACTACACCTACTACAGCTACCACACCAACTACAGCTACTACACCAGCTACAGCAACTACAGCAACTTCAGCTACTACACCAACAACATCTACTACACCAACTACACTAACTACACTAACTACAGCTACTACATCAACTACAATAACTACACCAAGTACAGCTACTGCACCAACTTCTGCTACTACACCAACTACACCTACTACACCAACTACAGTAACTACAGTAATTACATTAACACTCTTATAGTGGGCTTAGTGGTCACTTAATGTCTCTATATTCGTGACGGTTATCATGAACCCATTACCGTTTTCGCAGGCTACATAATTAAAAAGTAGCTGTATATTTGATGAATAAAAATTGTGCTGCAAGATAAAAATTAATAGCAGCAATGAACACGGCTGAAAACTGCAACTGTGTCTAATCAGCAAATGAAACAATTTTATGATTATCACATGCAAGGCAACTGTAACATTAGAAATTTATTTTTTTAAATACCGGTATATATATTCAGTATATAAAGAAACCGATCCAAACCTTTCCTATTGTCAACCATAAATAAATTTCAGTCCACTTTTAAATTGCAACTAATGATTCTAGCAGCAATTGCCATGCTATGAGCATTTCTTAACTACTTTTTGCTGTTTTTTACTATTTTTTTTATTAAGAAACTAAACGTCTTCACAGCTGCTTGTGGTGCATTACTTTATTTTGACGTAATATAGAATGAGTGTAAAAATGACTTTCCAAAAACATAGCTATACAATAATGATTTTGTATAGTTACAACATTTTAAGGCTTTGCAGCTCCATATTAGAACTATTACTGCAATGGCCACAATGTAAATGTAAATACATTTTGTATATGTAAACACAAGACCCTTTTTTGAGGAAAAAAAAATCCTGCAGAGAAACGAGGAGGGAAAAAATATCCTGCAGAGCATTTAGAAGGGAAAAAAAATATCCTGCCCACTAGATTGCTAGGGAAAAAAAATTCTTGATGACCAGAAATCACCTCCCCCCAAGAGTTAAATGGTCGGCCCCTAATACGAAACACTGGCACGCATTGTCCCATTCACTTCACTTTGTCCGACACGAAGGTGAGTCTGTCTTGGGCTTGTTCCAGGTCAGATTGATTCCCCATATACCTTATTATAATGTTAACTAGGGGTAGCTTCCGGCAAGTGCCAACGAGGCGAATTCGTTTATTTTTTTTGTGGAATGTGCCTATTCAGATCTTCTTTCATAATTTTAGAGGTCTAAAATGGATTCCGCTATAGAAAAGGATGGCACCCAACTTCAAAACAACAACTTTGGCACATTCTATAGGCTTTCACTTTTATTAAACAATAACAACATGACTTGAAGCTTTGTCGGTAAATATGAGCAAGTTGGCACTTATGTTTCATGGAAAATTCCATTGTATCAAAGCTATAAACGTTAGAAAGAAAAATATAGTTCAAATGAGGCCTTTGACTGCTGAAAATAAAAATGATAATTACAATTCCAAGCAACAGCATCATCAGGGATAAGAAAACTATTTTGCGTGGTAATATAAATAAGAAAAAAAATGGTGTAAACTAAAATGTGTGAAAAGCGCCCAAGAAATGGGGCGGAATGTATTACAGGTATAAAAATATAAACTTGGATGAAATACAAAGATCTAATAAGCGAGTGTTACAGCACAAAGAGTCTCTTGAAAGGCACAATGATAGTACCGGAGTTTTGGGCTGTCTCAATGTAATTCGAGTAGCAAAAAAAAAATGGTGGTTGACAAAATCTCTCGAAAAACATAAATAAATTTTAAAAAAAAGGTCCGCAAATTCGTTGCATTCCACACGGGACGTGAGGACTGGCTCAATGTAAATCGACCTGTGAAGAACACGCTTGTTCTGATATAAGTTTTGAGAATATAACCCTATGCCTTGATCAACTACCGCTTAAAATTCAGTTCACAAAGGGAAAGAGAACGCTGAAAACCCTTGTTCTGAGTCGAGAAGCGAACACGCTACCTCAATATATATCGAGCTGCAAAGAACAAGCTAGTTCTTACAAAAATTTGAGCTTAAAACCTTATTCCTTGATCAGCTGCTGCTTTAAACACAATTTATAAAGCAATCCAGAGCACTAATTGCCCTTTCAAACCAGAAATCGTATTAAAGCTTGCTCACCAGTTTGGTTCTCTTGAACAGACAACGAACAGCTGCAAACTGAATCACACAATCTTTAACCACAAGTTGTAAATACAAGACCATGACGTCACTACCCAAATATGGGTCTTACTTACACCCAAATATGGTCAAAAATGCAAATTTTGGAGGGTTACGCGGAATTTGAGAGTTTTTGCCTACATTGCGCGGCGTTATAATTCTGCCGCCGAGTCAACCTCGCTTCTTATCTCGGTTGCCTCGTTGGCAATAACAATACCCAGGGATGAATATTATACTATTCGTACATGTTTCACTTGGTTAACCTTTTCCTTTTGTTTATTGTATCCGATTATTCGCGCTGGAAAACAAGTTTCGCCAGCGCCGTAGGCACGCAGTTGATTAATAATCCGCTGAAGAAAACCTAAACCTAAATGAAAACAGAGTAAGGCCAGTACGTAGCTTATGATATATTTTTCTAGTCGATGTCAGTCTAATTAAAGAACGTCTCGCCTATATGAAAAAAACTTATCCCGGGTAGACTGATCAACCTCCCAGCCAAGTCAAATTTAGCGAGCGTTTATATGAGTAAAAAAAAAAAAAAAAATGGCTCTTTTGCCTGAATCAAGAGCGCTCGCGTACGCTTTGACTGAGGTGACCCGACTGGGGGAGCCAAAGTGATTATTTAGAGAAATGTTGGCCCGGCTAGGAGGGTGACCCTACCATTTCAAAGGGGTGACCCCGGGCTACGTGGGTTACTCTTCTAGCTGAGCTGCTCTAGGGCTCGCCTAGGGTGGCTTGAGTAGGCGGGTAAGTACCTTATTGTAGGCGATTTAAAAAAAAACGCGTTAATTAAATGCATCTTAATTTAATTTAAATCACACTATTTTACATCATTGTTGTTTTACAGCACCTTTATTTCAATAACAAAACCTCGTCTGCTCATAGTTCCTCTATCACTATCTGACAGTTCTTCTGTAAGAATTGGGTTCAAAGTGTTTTTCGACTTGTCTTCGTATTGATAACAATGACTGGAAATGCTGCTGTTTCTTCCTTTAGATATTATGTTGAGAAGTTTGTATTGCGGCAAATTCGGGTAAAATAAAGTAAGGCGCACACTATTTCAAAAATTTTGCGTTAATATGCCACTTGCACTGAGAGGTCACGTGACCAATGCTTCCCTTAAACAATGAGTTGGAATTTTGCTGATGCCAAAAATTGAAAGAGCACATAAACATTATCTTACACGCGAAATTACGTGCTGTAAACGTTACTACATCATCTTTTCAACATTTTCCTTGAAGTTTAAGTGCAAAATTTGAATTCAGAAAGAGGTAATGTCATATTTTGGTCAGCCAGCTACAAACTTACCCATTTTCAGAAAATGGTGCGGGTTTGAAAAACCTTTTTATTTATTATCGTTTTTCGAAGAAAAAATCATATAAGTTTCATTTTCATAAAAACTATGTCACATGACCTCTTAAGGCAAATGGCCTGTTTGATGTATGTAAACCTAACTTTTGGAAAATTCGCGTTAAAATTGTTTAACGTAAATTTTCCCCGCGTTGTTAACGCGCATCGTTAATTTCCTATAATAAGGAAATCCGTCAACCCAAGACAACTTTTATCTATAAAAACGGAGCTTGAAAATACTAAATTCGTACAATCGACGTTTTCTTTTTCTTTTACTTTTTTTCGAATTAATTAAACATTACGTTTTCACAAATTACAAACATGCTGCCTGGGTTAGCCAAAGGAATTTTGCTACCCTTTAAAGGAAAGCAAAAACGTTATTTTGTATAAAGGTTTTTAAAACCAGGCGTAGTCAATCGTAAACCGATAATCGATATCAATTGATAGCAATCGATAGCAATCGAACATTTGTATCGATTTCCGATACCAATCGATAGAAATAGATAAAGAAATAAAATTGTGAGTTCGATTGATATTGATTTCCGATAGAAATCGAGAACGATTGATTTATCGAATGTTATCGATTATTATCGATTGTTATCGGAAAAGATTGTCGTCGTTTTACAAGTTAATCATCGACACAATGTTGTCTGTATGGTTTTATTGAGTCATTCAATTATCATACCATGCAATAGGTTTACAATTATCAACAAAATACTATAGGAACAAAAACAATAACAGAAACGTTTGGTCTTTTTATCGATTTTCAGCTTCAGCGCAGTTCATAATACAGGAAGAAGAAGACGTTGCAGCCAAAGTAGCGGTGTGAAACCCTCGGCTAGTTAAGGTTAGGGTTAGTGCTATGCTAAAAGATGGCAGCGATCTGGAGGGCTCCAATGTCCACGCATGTATATATCGCGAGTTGGCCGATTCACAACGCGAGATTGCCACAAAAGACATACAAGAAGCAGTTGATAACGCTGGAATGAGTGGACATCTAAAACTATTTTAAAACGCCAGAAAACCAAGTGGGATGAACACTCCGCCTTGACTAGATGATGAAATCGATATTAAAATGCTTAACCTTAAGCGCCTTTCTCGTATATTCGTTTACCAGATAGCAACGCCAGTCTTCAGTAATATGTTTCAAATAAATAATCTTTTGGATTATCGACTGTTATCGATTTTTGCCAATCGATAAAAATCGATATTTTTTTCCCGTAGTTTGATTGTTATCGATTACCGATATTAATAGATAGCAATCGGCGATTGATATCGATTGATATCGATTGATTTCCGATATCGATTTCTATCGACTGACTACGGCTGGTTTAAACCTATATGGAGCCGTGTGCGTATTTGTCAAAATGGTCGCTCCTGCATGTGTTCAAGTACTCTTCGCAGTCGGGTTGACAGCACGTTTTTCGTTTATTTCCACCCCTTTTCTTATTAAATACATAGCCAAGATTTTATTCAATCAAAAATTAGACTCAATTAAGACGTCATTGGTTGAATAATTTTTGCAGAATTTTTTGATGATTTTTTTAGATGTCTTAAATGTATAAAAATGAAAATGGAAAATAATGATGAAATAAAATAATGTAAATGAAAATATCAACCCTAATCCCCTTTTAAGAAAGTAAATTGCCACCAATGTAACTGGCCTTGGTGAAGAGATACAAAAACGAAACAACGTTTCTGGCAATTTAAGGGGGTTGTAAAAAGAAACGCCAGTTGCTCACTCTCAGCAGTCTGGTAGTTGTATACAGGACCAGATCAAGGTAATCATGAAATTTGAGAACCAAACCAGTAGAACAAGCCCAAGTGAAAAAAAACAATACAAATAAAAGACATTCTGAGAACAAGGCATATGAAAAGATAAACATAACAAGTTTTTTATTGTTATCTTTTTTTTTCTACATTTACACAGTATTACATACATACATAGTAATTATCTACAATACACGTAGATAAAAACTCATTAACATACTTACACATACATACCATTACAGCCTAAAAGTACATTACATTTTCTTTTTTATTTAGTATATACATGCGCAATAATGCAGGCTAGAATTGACGTACATACATTTTCTATTTTTCCATCAGTTTATCTAGGCTCGTGTTTCTACTACAACTGTGTTAATCAATAATTAATGAATGAGGGTGAGTATCATATGAAGAATATATGATACGAAAGCCGAATTCAATAATTGTTTTATTGTTCATTCAAGTAATTTCTAGTTTATAAACATAGTTAAAACATGCTTACCTCCATCGATGTTAAGTTCATCTTCGATAGTGTACTTTTAGGGTTGTTCAGCTCCGTAAATATTCTCCAAATAGCAGATGTCGCCCTTCGAGTTGTCTTCTTGCTGTTCTTGCCGTTTTTTTAGCTGTTGTTTTGCCTGGGTCTTACTCTTGAAACGAGTGAAATGCCCACCACTTTTGTTTTCACAACGAAAACAACTCAACCTCGTCCGCAGGTCTTCTCGGTTAACGGCGCACTTTTGACGTCATTGGTTGTTTAAGCGCAAAATTGTTCCAAATTTGGTCATCAGTAGGTGGTTATGGTGAATTATGCGTATGCTTTTAGCCAATCAGAAACAGAGAAATATTTTGAATGAATAGTAATAAACATTAACAAGTGCTCTAGGATGTTTCATTGCCTAATCTGTTTGTCAAAACAAGAAAGGTTTCTTAAAGAAAGTTCCACATACCAGACATTTAAAATTAAAATAAAAATCTCCAAGATGAGAATATGAAAGTTATAAAATACTAGTTAACTCATTGTTCCACTGAAAGAGATTGAAACCAGTTATATCACGGATCAAAAAGTGTACTCTACTCAGTCCTGTTACCATTACTACCTGAATATCAAGCCACTTCAGGCTCTTCTTTCAAATCAAAACAGAAGAAATTTAAATTTTTTTGCTAGCAGTGAAAAAAAAAAAAAACCATCTAAGCGCGCACGTGATGGCGCGTACTGTCCAATTACTTAGGCATGACGCGTACTGTCCTATCAAACTGTCCTATTGAGGCTGAAATCAGGGCGGTTGATAGCCAATCAGATTTAAGAATTTTGTTGTAGTAATGATTATCCCTTAAACTTGTAGTAATTGCACATTAGGGGAGTGCGTTCGATAGGGGGGGTGTATGGTGGGGTGGTGGGGTGGTGGGTAGTGAGTGGTAGTGGGAAGGGGGTGCAAAACCGATGGGCTTGTAATATTGAGAAATCAGAATCAAACACTTTTATCAATACGAATACCAGCAGCTGTCTTTATCAGTGTTATTGTTTATCCTTCCACTTTAAAATTCGTTACTATTTCATTTTTCCCCAAAAATGGAAGAGCGTACTGTACTTTTTACATTTACTTGGCTAAACCTCTAAGTAAAGTACATGTAAGTAACAACAGGTCAAACACTGACTACTACCCTCAGAATATTTCTTTGCTCTCTAGGATGGTCAATAAAATTGGCTAAAAATTAAGATGCAGAAAAATGAAAGTTATCTGAAAAGTTTAAGCGTCGAGTATCACTTTAAACCCTTGATGCGTGACACTATGCTAACACGACTCACACACCCGGAATTAGTGAGATGAAAAGGTCAACGTTTCACTGTTCAACTTCTGGTATATTTTTCAAAAATGGTGACAAACAAAAGCAAATACAACGCTGTAAATAGCTTTTAAAAGCGAAAAGATGTAATTTGTAATAAAATTAAATATGGTCGATGTAAGCTGATCTTGCATGAATCCATAAAAACACATACAGTGTGCAGAACGCATTGTTAACATAATATCTACAAATCCGATTATCTAATTAGAATGGAAATTTTCCTATGTAAAACAAAAACTCAATTGAAAACTGCGAGAAAAACCATAAACAAACCTGTAGTAAACAGAAAATCGCCAACCTTTCATCTGTGAACGAATGTCACAAAATGGATACAAGCTCCCTGGTGAGAAAACCTGAACACATGAGATCGAGGCAAAATGTGCCAGGCTGGCCCAAGATGGCGTCCAAACCGTGAAATCGCCGGCATATAGAACAGTTACTACCTCATGTACGGTACACAATTAGTAATTGTCCTCCCTCGTCGAACACAATTATTTGTCCAGTTATCCCTTATCCCTAAAACCCCTTAACAGGGCCTCATAACTATTCATTTATATATTCTCATATTCTTTGTTTCCATACGGTTCAGGGTGCAAGTGGAAGGAAGCATTAGCATAATCTTGTTTCGTTTTACAATCATCAGCGTCTCTATCTGGGTTCTTCATAAGAGTTCCATATTCTGAATTTATTGTCGTTTGCCGCTTTTGAGTAGGACGCAACTCCGTATAATTTGACTCCTTTGGAGGAAACGGGACCTGTGCATTGCCTAAGATTGAAAATGGTTAGAATCTAATCAAAATTGCACAGGAAAAGGAAGAATGGAAACCGTTGTAAACTCAGTTTTGAACTAAAAATGTCAATTATTAGTTATAAAACCTTTATTTTCGTGATCCTTCACTTGTAATTCTTTGGTAGAATGCTTGTCGCTTGTTTTGGAATTTCGCAGAGCACGGCAAAGGAACAAATTCGCTCCAAGAGAAATGATTAATGCACCTGCTAAGACGGTGTTTGATATTACAAAGTCTGCAATGTTAAAACATGTGTGTTAAAGTTCTTGTAAGGCGATTGCTTAAACGACCTTTTTTCTTGAGTCTGCTCTCCTCCTCCCTCGAGGAACGAAGAGATCAAGGACTCCACGAATTTAATAATTAATATTAATTTATTACTTATAAGGCGCAAAATAGCATTAAAAATATGATCTAATGCGCTCAGTTAGATCTGGTACTTAATTGTTGATTAATGCGCCATGAGAATTCTACTAGCTTGCGTGGTAGGATTCGAAAGGAGATGGGAAAGGTGGGGAAGGGAGAGGCGGGGATTGACTAACAGAGGGAAAGGGACTCTCTCTTCCTTGTCCCTAAACCATTTTTCTTCAAAGGAAAATAAAACATCCACCCTATAAACAGACACAGTTTATGACCTTCGGATATACTCCCTCAGGAGATTGAAACTAAAAGCAAAAGAAACCAGGGACATGATTTTGCCAGATATCTAACAGACGCCTTGACTTATTCCATTCACACTTGTCTAGCTTTGAAGCTGGTGAATCCTTCGGCTACTAATAAGTGTCATATCCTGTCTCGTCAAACAACAATTGAAATTTTGTTCAGATAGAGAGTGGGCAGAACTTGACTGACAACAGGGTCTTTTTGTGAACTATCAGATAATTCAGCTGCTAAAACAATGCGTCTTTGAGTTCGACGGTTCACTCGACTGTACTGAGACAATAAACATTGGAAGCTGTATTAGAATCAACTAACAAACCTGTGTTTGAAGGTTTTTCACATGTTTTTGACGCGTTTCCTCCCTGTGTATCTGTATGAAATGAAATGAGTGAAAGAACATTCTAATCAGTCAGCCAGTCGGAAGGCAAGGAATGAAGGTTTCACTAAAACAGCTACTCCAAAGGAAAACTACTTCTTACATACAGATTTCCATGGCCCTTGGGCGATTTCATTTACAGAGTGTAGCGGAGACTACTGTTGTTCAGCTATTGTCTTAGTGTTGTGTTCTTATTGTTTAGTATCTTTTAAACTTTCAGTATTAAATCATTTAATGATCGTACCCTTGAGCAACTCCAACAGATTCGGTATTGTTATAAAAATTATCATCATCAAAGACTACTCTCTTTTAATTTTATTCCGCTTAGTTCTAAAATTTTTGTCATTTGTTTAATCTGAGGGAAAATAATTGCGCGCTCTTGAGTAAGCTTCATTAGTAATCAGCAATTTGTCTATAGTGGTGTGTGCTTTCGCGGATTTGATCTATGCATTGAAAAGTAAAGCAATCAAAAGTATGAGGTGTTCTATTAAAATGTATAGCAAATTTAAGTCTCCTTGTCAGTTTTCATAGGCGATAATGGGGTTTCTAAACCTAATTTTAAATTCAGTAGTGGTAGTGTCAACGTCTTGGATGTTACAATTTTAGCAGTGGGCTAAACAAATAGCGTTAGTTCAACTGCTCTATTTCACTCTAAACATAGTCGATCATGTCAATGTCATCCAATGTTAAATTCGTCCTGATCGGGGGCTTTTCTCCCACTCCTACAATGGTATTCCATGGTTAAACATGTCCCTTTGACCATAGTCACACATGGCTGTCACTGGCTATGTTATTCCATGTTTGGCTTTTGCATTAAACATGGTTGATCATGTTATATCACGGTGTCTTTTTCACCTTAAAAATCTTCATCCATGTTATACTATTGTTTGCTGTTGCTGCCTTTTCAATATTATGCATGGCCATTGTCTTCGTGATCATACACGGTTCACAAAGCACCTACATTGGTAATTTTGTTCATGGTCGACCATGGTCAAATCAAGTTGTGCCATTGAACGTATATAGTTGACAATGATTTGGTTCACCGTGGTCAAGCCATAGTTTTACCATTGCTAAATCATTTTAAACCATGGTAGCTGACCATGATAATCAATGATAAAACAATGGCTGACCATATATAGTCTGACTATGGTCCTGACGCAGAGAAATAAGGCTCTCCAACAGATCGAGGTTAGCCTCCCACGCAGGCGTTTCTAGGGGAGTCTTTACTCTACCCCTCCCCAGAAACCGCCGCCTGCTTACCCGAAACCAACATTTCTTTCTGCCGCTAAGCCAGTCATATTGCACCTACCAAAGTCTGGTAGGTTGACATTGACCGCAGTTGACCGCATGAGGCTTTCCGCGCAAATCGAGCCGGAACGATGTAAACATATTGGACACGAAATTTAATAAAGTAAACAACTAAATTTAAGGACAGGGTCAACTGGTCACGCAACACTGTTCAGCCAATGAGAAGGCGCGATTGTGCTTATCAAAACATCGACCCAGTTAACAAAAATTTTTCACAATGGCGGACGGAGGCGGTCGGATTGTCGGATTTTAACATAAGCTTACAGTACTCGTGTAGGTTTCACACAATTGGAAAGAAAACAGTTGATGTAAGAGAATAAGAGTGCCATTCATTGCAAGGAATCGCTGGTGGGTTCGAATATTCGGGACCGATCTCAAAGGTCGTGGCTTCACTGGCATGGCTTGCAAGATTTGATAAAAGCAAACTGGCCCAGTGTAAAAATAGCCGTAGAGAGTGTATGAAAATTTGTTGAGTTCGTACAAAACAGGATTGGTATCACCCATTAACTTCTACAGGACAAGAATCAAAGAACCAGTCATCAAAACACAAATAAAAAGTAGTTCAAATTTATTAATTTTCCTCGGTTGTTTTTGTTTGTGTGTTGTTTCGTGTTGACTTAATGCATCTCGTGCTTTCTTTGCTTGCTGTAATACCTGTAAGGTTTTAATTTCAATCCGCATTATCCGTGTTCAATGAGTAGCGATCATCATTTACAGTTGAAATTTGCCTTCTTTTTTGGATTTTTTTTTTTCATACTGTAGATGAACATTTGGAGAATCCTACAGTAATAAATCTTTCCATGGTGAGTTTCAGAAACAAGGTGGTTAGTATCTACCTTGCGCTTATGATCTTTAATTTTATCCCTGCAAATTCGGTTGCTTGAAACCCAGGAGTGGAACACGTGTTTTGGACTCGGAATTCAAGAATTGTCTACCAAAATTCTAGGTTGTCTACCATCCCCATTTTCAACATGGTAAAGGTTAATCGATATGACAATCAAGGGAAAAAATATCTAGTCAGAACTTCGTCAATATGTGAATCCATACTTGGTCACCTACCTTGAAAACCGACCAAAATCTCGCCTACATCGCGTTGTTTATAAGAAGAAATAAGCCACAAAATGTGCTGAATATTTCACGAGGCACTTACAATATGGCTTTTCCGATACGCTGCCCACTTAAAAAGAAATTGTGTATGCCTCATGAAGATTCTTCGAAATATGCCTGAGAGCCTCGAAACGCTGACTCTGGTCGTTTAGGTAATCGACATTTTCCTCGAGAAAAATAGCTCAATGACGTCACAACTGTCCTTAAATTTAGGGATATTCCGGACTTCCGTTAGTCTGAGTTATTTGCAGGAAGTTTCAAGATGAGTAATTTTTCAGAGATTTCTTCGCCACTGAAGTTCTTTGTTGTTGTATGAAGTGTGATGTTTTCACCTCTGATCTCAACAACGCTGATTTACTCTTTGATGTACAAATTAATGAACGCCAAATATCTTCTACCTTTGATGCCCTTAAATTCTCCTTCGTTTTTTTAAACGCAGGTGCCTGTTTGTGCCATTTAGCGTGCAAGTAAACAAATCGGATCCAGAGTTCTGATGTTGCTGAAATTTAAACCGACTGCCGGCTTGATCAAGCGAGGAAGATTTAACTCCATTTCACTGAAAATTTAACTCTCCCTGCAGATGACTGATTTGAAGCGTCGCACAAAAAGTGCAAGTATTTATTTGAATTAATTGCTATTTCTAACCTCACAGCGTCCGCATTTCTTCAGTTAAAGTTGTGGACTTCGTATTCTAGCCTTTGAGTGACCGTGAAGCTGAGGTTGACCTTGTTAGTCTAGCTTGCATAAGCAGCGAGACTCATAATCTGCAACGCGTTTCCCCGGGGGGGGGGGAGGGGGTACTCCCTTATATAGGCTATATAGGTATGCGCGGCGACAAAGGTTAATGTTTTTTAGCCGTTTTGGTCTGAAATAGCGTATCAATTTCCACCATTTTGGTCTGAAATAAGGTATGGTTTGTGCACTCTAATCTTGAATTTGGTATGTTTTTTAGAACAAGCTACTTCTTCATTATTTGGCGATAAGACCATCCCTCTTTAATGTTTACGTCAACCGTGTACGTGCCGTATCAGCTTGTTACACGGTCCGGTCACGCGACGGGCTTCAATTCTTCAGGTCTGAAATAGGTTAGGGAAAATCACAGATTTTGGTCTGAAATATGAAGCACAGGCTCACCCAATTTTCCTGGAAGTACCCCCGCGGTTTTTTTTGTTGTATTTTATACACAAATGGGGGGTCATTATGCCAGACGTTCCTTGTGGAGACCGTGGAAACTAGGACTAAGAATTGTTGCGTGATCGAAGCCACGTATGTTTAGGAAAGATTACCTTAGAGCTTTTCCGAAACGTGTTCGTCCACCAATTCTATCGTTTTAAAGCGTTGATTTCTTTGGAATAATTAGTAAGTGAACACTGCCGAGTAGTTGAAAAAAAAAAAATCTGAATTAGCAAAACTTCGATGGTCAGGTGTTGTAAACTTTCATTGTATGCAAATGCATGTTGTGACCAGAATGCGGTTTATTTTCGGCGATGATTGAAATGACGTGCCTCGTAAATCACTTTTTTGATCTCTTTCAATTATGTAATTTCTCTGGAATCGAAGCCCTTGAATCTTCGTGTAGTTATACACGCGTATAGCCTGCGAAAGGAGATGTATTCCGGTCGTCGCTAACACAAGCACTAAATCAATAAAGAAACAAGTAAAAAGTGTCGATGTCGATAAAGAAAGAAGTAAAAAACGTTTAGCGAGTAAATCCTGTTTCGTGAGGAAATAATCGCCTCCTCGCCTACAGCGAGACTGTCAACGACTTTAAGCACGTTCTTGTTCTGATACAAACCTCCTTCCTTTTCTAATGAGAATTATGCTTGAAAAATACCAGTTAGCATCAAAGAACAACATGATTGACATAATAAAGTAGGAAGGGTTGTATCAAAAGAAGGTCAACTCCATCCTCGTTTTCACAAGTAACTGTAAACTGGGCTATTCGCGGGAAATTGTAAAATAATACATCCCACTGCTAATTAGTCACATTACCATGGGGGTAAAACAATGGGAAAGGAATTGTGGTCTCGGGTAAGCAGGAGTTGGTGGGAGGGAGGAAATACGACTCCTCTAATAACGTTTGCGTGGGAGGCTAGAACGAGGTCTGCTCATAAATAAAATAAACTGCGTATTATAATTCCTCGCGAAAGCGAGGTTAATAAATCTGTGGGAATTTGCATTGCCCGTGGCTCCTACGAGAATCGCAAGCAAAGAGATATGTCGGCCGTTAAGCGAAAGAGTAAATTAACACCGAAATAATGCAAAATGGCATTGAAATACTTGTTTAAGCTAATTTTTTTCAAATTTATCTTTGAATGCGTGATAAATACAGCTCTACAAGCTTCAAACAGCGTGTATGGCAGAGAAAAATCTTCAAAGTGTAACAACTTTACCGGATCAATTATTCAATGGCAGTGTGGCCTAGTGATTTGGGTTTTCTTTGAACATTTTTCTCTGTTTAGTTTTGTTTCATTTTTTCCCTCTCACTTCTTCCCCTTTATCCTCGTTGCTGACCGTTTTCAGCTTCGCGAGGTTTTTGCGATAACGTATTGCTAGTAGGACAAAATAAAACATATAGATGGATATCATATGGCATCATCAAATTATTTAAAATTACAACAGAACATTGCAACTCTCACCTTTAGTGACTGATATTTTAGCAACCTTGATGGCATTTCCTCTTAAAACGACCTATAGTATTTGTGGCCAACAAAAACTTACATTTATAATTATATACATTAGAATAATTATATGCATTCATAAAAATAAATATGTTCTGTTGGCTGTAACATATTCAGATACTTAACAATTATTCTACGAGTGCGCTTTGGATATGAGATGTGAGATAGCTAAAGAGGCGCGTAGCGCCGAGTTGGCTATAATCAACGCCCACAAAATATCGAGAATTCTTCCCGACTTCATTTGTAAAAACAACCGATTTTCGGCTTGTTTTAATTTTGAGCAGACGCGTACAATTACCATATTTGGAGAGCATGGTTTTAGCGGAGCTCTCGCGCGCGCTTCGCGCGCGCGCAGCGGAGCACCATGGGTAAGAAAATTTGGTAAACTATCCATCAGTAGGCTTTTGAGGCTTTTGTACATTATGCGTTTGCTTCCCCACTAAAATGCTTCACCTTAATGCTCCATTTTTCCCACTAAAATGCTCGGTCTCCCCCAAAAAAGTCACTAAAATGCTCGGATAATGCTCATTATACAAACAGTTTTTTTAAATTAATTTCAAAGTCTACACTCACAAAAACGTGCAAGTGTTGCAAGTAACAACGACAACGTGTACAAGTTCATAAATACAGCCAAAAAAAAAAAAAAAAAACAGCTGTATTAGGTTTTTTGTGAATTTTGAGTTTTAGTCTTCATTTTCTTTAAAAACGCAGGAGCTCATGGGGCATGGGCTCCTGAAAAAAGTTAATCTCTATTTTATTTTCTCGGAAAAATTAATTTTCAGGGGAAAATGCCACTAAAATGCTCGAATAATGCTCAATTCTTTTGCCTCACTAAAATGTTCGAAAAAATGCTAGCATAATGTACAAAAGCCTATCCATCAGAGAAAATTTGGTTATGACGTAGAGTACGCCCACCCGTACACACACTTCATGTAAGCCGATGTCAAATGTCACAATAGATCATTGCACAACTTGACTAGCTTCTTAGTTATATAAGCCATTCGTATGAGTACGATTAGATTGACAGCTGTCAAAATCAGACATCCGCTGACAATTATCACATGACCATCTCGCGGGCTCAGATGAAAGACCAGTCGTTTTTCCCTACATACAAGCTGATATAATATGTCACACTTACCAATTCAGCATAAAAACGAAACTACGCCGGGCAAGGCTGTCAGTTGGCTGACAGTCGTTTAAAGTTATATTGGCAAGCCAAATTAAGGTCAATTGACAGCTGTCAAAATGGGACATGTGCAGACCACTACCAGAAAACTAATAACGTGGGCTCAGGTTCGCTCAGGTACACGATCTGGCATTTTCCAATACATGCCGGACGGATATGTCTTACTCACACTCGTAGTCTGTTAATTCGAGTATTCGCCATTCTAATGAAGGTTAATTGACAGCTGTCAAACTAGAGTATACGCTGACCATCATTACCTGAGTGTATCGCAGGCTTATTTTTCTATCCATTGAGGTCACGTAGTGTTTAAAGTTTTGCGCTGATATTTTATTTGATCATGGGCTAAATTCGAAGCCCCATAGCTTAGAAAATCTATCCCTCCTAGAAAATTCGGTAATCACGTGACCGTACACCGACCACCCGACCTTTTGTCCGTCCGCACCACAGGCATACCAATGGTTAATCTCACACTTTCTAACTAGTTCTGTTTCGTCATTGGTCATTGGTCGCTACGGAGTCACGTGAGAAAGCGCACGAGCCCGGGAAGATCAGTTGTGTGCGATCCTTCGGGAAGGTCGGACGTTTGTTGTTTTGCTCGCTCAGTGTTGAGCGAACACCGAGAAAATCGCCGTATGGCTGCCGAAAATATCAGTGAAAGGGACCCCCTTTCACCGGCAGAAGAAGATAATTTACTTTCTGAAGAAAATGAGTCAGCGAATCCCTCGCACCAGGGCACAGACAAAGTGCTGGCTAACGTATTGTCGGCCATGAGCCAAATGAGTTCCACCATGCTGTCAATGGAAAACGCAATGAAACGTTTAGCTGACGCACCAGCAGACCATGCTACACCACCGAAAAGGAGAAGACAACCTCCTGCACCTAGTACAATGAGCGATAGCGGAGATTCAGACCCTGAACAGTCAGATTCCGAGGCACTCAATTTCCCGCCCAACGGCGACCCGCCAAAACAGGGCAGCTCTGTCACAGAGGACGCATTGCTCAATGAAATTGCTCAAGACTTTGAGTCGGACGAGCAAACTGACCCGAAAGTCGCTCAGAAATTGGCGGATATCGTCAATAAGCGATGGGGCTCTAAGTTGGAGGAAGCCAAATTAAAAGAAAAATTGGCGAAATATAATCGACCCGATAATTGTGAGAAATTAACTGTGCCAAAGGTCAACCCCGAGATATGGAATAAGCTGAAGCACGGGACCAAGAGCGCGGATTTACGTCTTGCAAACATGCAGAAAGTACTTGTCAAAGTCGGTAGTGCTGTCGCCAAAGCGACTGACACACTGCTGGCCATCCGTGCAGATCCTGAGAAGACTTCAGCGTTGGCTCTCACTGAGAAATTGGGGAAATTAGTCACATATAACGCTGACGCTCTGGCATTGTTAGGCCATGTAAACATTGAGCTGTCTTACCGTCGACGCGACGCTATCAAACCAAACTTAAATGCCGAATATTCCGCGTTGTGTGGCTCTCAAGTACCCATCACGGGCTTGTTATTTGGCGATGAGTTGCACTCTCAGCTTAACAACATCAAAGCAACCAACAAAATTGGTCATACGACCACTGCCAAGTCATCTTATCGAAACCACAGCGAGGGCTGGAAGGGCAAATCTTCTCACTCAAGTGGAAAGCCTTTTTTAGGGAAGAGGGGCCGGTCTTACCGGCCACACAACAATTTCTACAAACCACGGGAAACCGCGAAGAAGTCCAGCCAGTGAAACGATCTGATATTCCTACAGATAAGGTAAATATGTTGCAGTATCTTGAGCACAAAGTTCACTGCTTTAAAGCAGGGGGGCTGAGAGACTATTATAATCAGTGGCAGGCCTTAACCTCAGACCCTGAGATATTGCAAATGATATTAGGCCAGCCAATTGAATTTACTAGGACTCCTTATCAAAGAGTTGTTCCGAAAGAGAAGAAAATCCTTGATTTGGATGAAGAGTATGTCATTGATACCGAAATAGATAAACTACTTGCTAAAGGTGTTCTTACCCCAAGTAGTCACGAAGAAGGGGAATATATCTCTCCTATTTTCACTAGGGCCAAAAAGGATGGCTCCTTCAGAGTTATTTTAAATCTCAAGTGCCTAAACACTCATGTGCAATATCACCATTTTAAAATGGACTCACTTAATACTGTTTTACATATGGTTAAACCTGGGTGCTTTATGGCATCAATAGACTTAAAGGATGCTTATTATTCTGTACCTATTGCCACTGCAGACCAAAAATACCTGAAGTTTCAGTGGCAAGGAAAACTGTATAAGTATGTTTGCTTTCCAAATGGATTGGCATTTTGCCCCAGGAAGTTTACTAAATTATTAAAGCCAGTATATTCACATTTAAGACAGCTGGGTCACCTTTCAGCAAGTCATATTGATGACTCATATCTCCAGGGTGACGACTATGATGACTGTGAAAGAAATGTTTGGGATACTGTCAACTTATTTGATTCCCTTGGGTTTACTGTACACCCTGAAAAATCATCCTTTGTTCCGCAACAGCGAATCACCTTTATGGGCTTTATTATAGACTCAATTACAATAACAGTCTATCCAACTTCTGAGAAGATCGAGAAGATAATTCATACCTGTCAAGGCCTGTTGCAATGTCCACACCCCACAATAAGAGAGGTGGCATCCACTCTTGGGTTGCTCATATCAAATTTTCCGGCAGCACAGCTGGGACCCTTGCATTTTAGGTCACTGGACATGGACAAAACAGAGGCCTTGCGCTTAAACAAGGGTAACTTTGATGCATTTATGCACCTATCTGAGTTGTCTCGCAGTGATTTGCAGTGGTGGGTAAACTCAGCAAGGTCACTGCATAACCCTATAAGCCTTCCTCAGCCAGAGATCACTTTATACACAGATGCAAGTAAAGGAGGCTGGGGAGGAGTACTCAATAATGTCAAGATTGGGGGGCATTGGACCCCTGAAGAAGCTTCTAATCACATTAATTATCTTGAAATGCTTGCAGTGTTGTTTTCTCTCAAAGCATTTCATAAAGAACTATCAGGGAAGCATGTCCTTGTGCGAATTGATAACATGACTGCTGTGTCAGATTTAGGTAAAATGGGCACAAGCCATTCCAAAAAGCGAAATGATTTAACCCGTACGCTCTGGGAATGGTGCCTTGACAATAACATGTGGTTAACCACAAGTCATATCCCGGGTAAAGAGAATACTCTAGCTGATGAAGAGTCCAGGAAATCTAGGAAAGAAACTGAATGGACCTTAGACAGAGGAATTTTCCACGAGGCTGTTAGGAAACTTCATGTTGAGCCTCAAATTGACCTATTTGCCTCTCGGCTTAATTACCAGTTAAGGCCATTTGTCGCCTACCAACCTGATCCTGAAGCAATTGCTATTAATGCCTTTTCAATCTCTTGGAAACCTTACATTTTTTATGCTTTTCCTCCTTTTAGTATCATCCCAAAAGTGTTACAGAAAATCCAAGCAGAGGAGGCCACAGGACTGTTGGTTGTGCCATGCTGGCCGACTCAGCCATGGTGGCCATCGGTAATGAGACTGCTGGTTCAGAAACCCCTTGTGCTTCCCAAAAAGAAACACACCTTATTTCTACCTCAACAGCCAGAATTAGTGCATCCACTACACCAGAAACTCACCCTGCTGATCTGCCACTTGTCCGGAAATCACTTGAAGGCAGAGGCCTTTCGGAATCAGCTACCTCACTCATCCTGCAGTCCTGGAGAAAGGGCACTAAACAACAATATAAACCATTCATCGCTAAATGGGAACAGTACTGTAGTCAAAGGCAGATTAATCCCTTTTCAGCCACTATAGAACATGGGATTAATTTCCTGGCAGAACTCTACCAAACAGGGATTGGATATAGTGCTCTCAATACAGCCCGGTGTGCTTTATCTACTGTTTGTTTTACATCAGAGCATTACACTTTTGGACAGCATCCCTTAGTCTGTCGTTTCATCAAGGGAATCTTCGAATGCAGACCCTCTCTACCAAGGTATCAAGAAACTTGGGATGTGACGGTGGTATTAACCTACCTAGCTAAACTAGGCCCACCTGAGAAACTTAGTCTGAAGAACTTGACTTTGAAAGTGGTTATGTTGATGGCATTGCTTTCAGGACAGCGTCGCCAGACTCTGCACACATTATCAATTGATTATATGCAATTAAGTGCTGATAAGTGTGTGTTTTCCATTAACTCATTGTTAAAAACTTCGAGACTTGGTAAACATTTAGCTTGTATTGAGTTTCAGGCCTATTCACCAGATGTTAGTCTTTGTATTGTAAAGCATCTTCAGCAATATCTGAAGCGTACAGATATTCTTCGGGGTGATGTGAAGCAGCTTTTTATTAGTTACACTAAGCCTCACAAAGCTGTTTCCCCTGATACAGTAAGCCGGTGGATTAAGACTACATTGGTTGATGCTGGAATTGACACTTCAAAGTACAGTGCACACAGCACCAGATCAGCATCTACTTCTGCAGCAAAGGGGAACAACATTTCTATTGCCACAATTATGAAAAGTGCTGGGTGGTCCCAGGAGTCCACATTTACAAAGTTTTATGACAAACCAGTGGCCCCTCGAGAGAATTTTGGGGCTGAACTCCTTAAAGCTGTATGTGGGGACAACTAAGATAGTTTCTTACGGTTGTATGTTTTGATGGCTAAGAGAGGATATTATTAAAGCAGATTCATGTTGATATAAATCATTGCTGTTTATTTGAGTTCGCACTCACACTGCTTTAAAATCTCACGTGACTCCGTAGCGACCAATGACCAATGACGAAACAGAATACCAAAATTAAACGAGGCTTACCTGTAAGGTGAAGTTTGATTTGGGTTCTGTGAGTCATTGGTCGGGAGCGAAGGAGTCATGTGCCCACCCATGTGTTATTCACCCACCCATGCTTGGGTGTAAGTGCTCACATCTGTTAAAGACTGATCTTCCCGGGCTCGTGCGCTTTCTCACATGACTCCTTCGCTCCCGACCAATGACTCACAGAACCCAAATCAAACTTCACCTTACAGGTAAGCCTCGTTTAATTTTGGTATTTGGGAGCCTGCAACCTGATATTGTACATCCATGTTTGATTAATTGACAGCTGTCAAAATAGTGTTTCTGCTGACCAGTATCGCCTGACCATATCGGGGGCTCAGGTATTGACCCACTGAGTTGGAGTGTTTTTTTTAAGGTATCCGCTGACAAGTTAAATGATCGCAGGCTCAAGTTCAATTTTTTTAAAATGCATATGAAATAAGTCGTGTTCATGAGCCGCACTTTTAAAATTTTGATTTCGAACTGACCTCGGACGCGAAAATTCAACTGCCTTTTACATTTACATGCAGGGAAGGCAATTTCTTACTGTCACGCGTTGATCACGCTCTACGTCCAATTTTTATGTTCTGATTGGTCAAAATTTGACAGGTGAGTTCATGCGGAAAATTTATGCAGCGTCTGGTAACTTGCTTACTGATAGCTGGAGCTGACAGTGTTTTGTGTCATCTTGTGATGTTTTAAACTGTCTTTTTCTACTTGGTGTACAAAATGAAATACAGCTGCTATCAAGTTTGTTCTGTAATTCATGGCTGGTTTGTTTATTGCACTTTTTGTTGACAAATGCACCGCTTGTCAAAGTCATTGGAAATCCGATTTCGGATGGCATCGTTTTCAAAACCGAGCTTACTCACTTGCCTTTGTTTGAGGCATAAGAGGGTTGAAAAGTGTCAAACGATTCTGGAACACTTGATGACCTTCAGAAGCAGCATCTCGACTGGTAAGCCTGAGCAATTATTGTCTCTGATGTGTTTTTTTTTTTCGGTTTCCTGAAGTCAAGTGTATGGTTTATGCGGCTTAAGTTTATACACGAGCAATGATCTAACCTAAAATAGTATCAGGTTTAAAAAGCCTTTAGACATTTTTTGACCGCAAATTCAAAGAAAAGGTTCGGAAGATTATTTAGTTATGATATTGGCTGTAAACAGAAAGCTCTGAGCGATTTTCTTGCCTCGAGTTCATCTTGAAAAAGAGCAAACACCGGGAAGCCCGCTTCAAACATAAATAAGCTTATGCTTACCTGACTCATGATTTTCAGAGACACTTTACTCTCAATACTTCTCTTCGTGAATGAAAATTATTGTCTCTGTACATGTTTCACCGAATTATATATTTTTTTTATTGATTGTTTGTAGTCCCTCTCGCAATTCAGTCGTTAAACATCGCATGCAGGAATACTCAAAACGCCGCGCGTAAATATCAGTCGCTTACAACACTACCTCCTCACTACTCACACTACAATGCACTTTTTACAAGCAGTTCTAATTAGTAATTGTACTTCAAAACCAACATTTACAAAACCAAACATTCACGGTAAACGCACTTATATCTTAAGTGTCTTAAAGAGGCAGCGATTGTGAAGCAAAAGATAAACCAGGTTAATGCTGGAGAAAATGGGCAGAGGATCGAGATATACAAATGTATACAAAATCAAAGGCTTACTGAAATAAGGAGCTCACATTTTCCCATTTTTTTGGTAAAATGGGACCTGCAGTGGTCTCTATGTGGTAGAATGATTTGAGGTATTGCAGGAAGCCTGCTATCTTTGGCGAGGTTTCCCTTCTTTTGCTAATCCAGATGTAATTTCTGGCTAGAAGGAAAAGGAAATTAATTTGCTGGCGGTTTTTTGAAGAATCCGGCTTTAGACCAAGTGCAACAAATATATCTAATGTGTAATGTTCCGGTGTAATGTGGAGCAAAGTCAGCTTAAGAGATAAACTATGCCAGAAAAAGGCCACTTTAGGACAAGACCAAAAAAGATGAAGGAGTTTCTCCGGTTCGTTATTACAAAAAGAACAATTTGGGTTGTCTTTTACGCCAATTTTTGTTAAGAAGTCGTTCGTTGATATTCGTCTATGTAAAAATTTATATTGGAATTCAATAATTCTTGTACTTTTAGTATATTTAGCGGCCAACTGGTAGGCTTCCCGCCAATTAATCGCCTGCACATCATTTTCGTTGCAGTCTTTTAGCCATTTCTGTTGATTATGGGATGGTAAATTGCATTTTGTAGAAAGCAACTTGGTGTATACAAGTTTGCTCGCACTTTGGCATTCTGTTAATCTTACTACAAAGGTTTCATAATTGTTGCAGTTTTTGATACAGTTTGTTTTACATGTAGTCCAAAGAGATTTTAGAGCAGACACTAGTCCGAAATACTTTAAAAGACAAACTTTGAGGCTGTATTTTTGCTGCAGCTCAAATAGTGATAAAAATTTGTTATGTTCATCTTTCAAATGTTTCACTTTCGTAACGCCTCGATCAAACCATTCACGATAGAAGACGGGGCAGTTATCGATTCTAATGAGTGAGTTGTACCATAAAGTTTGTTCAAGAAATTGTTTCTCGGACGTTATGTTTTCATCAAAATTGACTTCCGCCGAGATTGAAAGTATCTCTTTTATAAAGTTATTCTTAATCTTGAGATTCTCAATGGTATCTTTCTTGTTTAAATTACTAGTGAGGACTATTGTGCCTCCAAATCGCTCTAACTCTATATCAAAAAAATATTTCCATTTTCCCTGGTTCTCTTCATCCAGATATTTTTTAATCCATGTAGCTTTCAGGGACTTGTTAAAAGACTGTATGTCTATCATTTTAAGTCCTCCATTAGCAGAATCGTTTGTTATAATGTCTCGTTTGATTTTATCTCCTTTTCCATTCCAGAGGAATGAAAAAAATAACTTGTTTACTTCTTTGATAATTTTCACATTTGTATGTAAAGGTGAGAGCACATAAACGAGCTGAGAGGCAACCAGACTTTTTAGGACCGTTATCTTTCCAACTAGGGTAAGTCTACGGTATTTCCAGCAGCTCAAAACATTCCGGACCTTATCTAGTTTTTCATTGTAATTTAAAGTTGTAGTTGCTTCCGGATCATTTGAAAACCAGACACCTAAAGCTTTAACTTTACACTTCGGCCATTTAAAGTTTCTTCCGACAATTGATATTTCATCTTTGTTACAATTTGCCCCAATCCCAAAGGCTTCTGTTTTTTTGTCATTAAGTTTTAAGCCAGAGACTTCATAAAAATCGTCCGGTGTTTTGAGAGAGGCTATTAACGATTCCTTTGTTCCATCTAGTATAAGAGTTGTATCGTCTGCATACTGACTTAGTTTTATTTCTTTACCGTTTACAAAGATCCCTTTAATACTTTTATTTTCACGAATTGCCTTAGCTAAAACTTCTACTGCCAGAACAAACAGATAAGGTGAGAGGGGACAGCCTTGCCTTACACCTTTTTGGATTTCAAAAAAATCACTCGCCCAACCATTATTCAAAACGCAGCTTTCTGGGCAGCAATAGAAAAGGTTTAGCCATTTTAAGATGCTACTACCAAAACCAAAATGTTGAAAGGTTTTCCTAATGAAAGGCCATTCTATCGTGTCAAAAGCTTTTTCAAAATCTAAAAACAAAAGTAATCCTGGTATATTGTTTTCTTTAGCGTAGCAAATAACGCTATCGATAAGGCGGATGTTTTCTCCGATAAAAAAGAATTATTGGAACCTTGATCTTGAATGCAAACACGACAAACAGGGGACTTAAGGTGATTCCCTAGTAAAAGAACCTAACATAGATTGTAGATGAAACTTGGTACAGTGATGTAACAAATCAAGAAGATGATAAAAAAGTAATAAAAAGTGGGGGTCACCGTGCTCGTTTTGACATCACAATGCTGACGAATACGGCTTTTTTGGACCATTTGACAAAAACCGCGCGCAGCCCAAAACTAGACAAAAGGAAAGATTTTTTCAGTGATGCATGTGGTATCGCACAGAATTTGACTTTAATAAATTGTTTATCCACTTACGTACCTTAAAAATGCCTTTTAATGCCCTTGTTTTTACTTTACGCTTCAAAGTAGAATTAAATTGGACACGCGCTATTCGACACGTGATAGCTCAATCCGTACAATTTAGTAAAACTGCCAAAAAACTGAACATAGGTGTGTGCCAATTTTTTTCTCACCGAAACGAAGCACTGTTCTTGAAATAAAAAATGGGGGTCACCGTACTCGTTTTTGCGGTAGAGCCGCAGAAAGTGCACACCAAGTGCATTTTCCTTGATTTTTGAGAGAGCACTGGGGCGAGTTTCAAAATAGAATGTATGTGAAAGGGGAAAGAAAGTATTAAAAAATCCGTTTTACAGAATTTACATCGAGGTATCACATTTAGGACACAATGTGATAAAGAAAGCGTTTAAATGAAAATCAAAGTGAATAAGCACAAATGAAACATCCACTATCGAGAGGTTCTCCGTGAGGAAGTCGAACTCAGCAACACGCGTACCGCTTACGTTATGCACATTCCCGCCACACTGAGTCTCCCCTCGGCAAGAAACAGCCGCAAGCAAAAATTGTAATAGCGTTTCTCTTCGGTCAACTTCATTTTAATAATGTTACTTCACATGCTCTTTTTTACGGAGGCCATCTTGTTATGCGCAGTAAGAGATGCGCAATGCAAAACAAGGGAATCACCTTAAGAGAAACAGGTCCCTGGGGCCACGGCCTGTGGAATGATGTCCGCAAAGGAGGACTCCAGCAAACCATCCAGGTGAGTGTAATGAAGATAATGATAATGATAATGGTTGATACTGATAATAATAATAATAATAATAATAATAATAATAATAATAATAATAATATATAATTATAATTTTAATAATAATAATATATATATATATATATATAAAAATAATGATAATAATGATAATAATAATAATAATAATAATAATAATAATAATAATAATAATAATAATAATAATGGGAATAATAATGGTCATGGTAATCAGCAAAGGAGGACTGCATAAAACCATCCATCTGAGTGTAATGAAGATCGTAATAATGATACTGATAATAAACAGAAATGTAATCAGGGTCTAAGGATATTTTACGATTATAAAGTTAAGAGAGATCGTCAGCTATATTGCCTAATGTCTTACGTTCGACCTATAGTTAGTGTCCTCTATACACCTCTCACCTTATATCTGATGCCCCGCACTGGGAAATTTGTTGGTGGTGTCCATTCCAAGATCACCTTCGTTTCTTCAATCATGGCCACTAACACTCTAGGTCCGGCTGGCCCTTGAGAGAAAACATATCGGCAATAAATCCAGGCAAATTACATATGGTTGAAATGGACAGACGTGGCCGGCATGAAAGCCACATTCCTACCCGAGAGAAAATTATGGGACAGAGAAGGAAACATAAGGCGTTGGCTGGGATGTGTGACTTTCACCTAAATCATTTTTTAGAGGTTGAAATGAAACAGTGGTCTAATTCCTGGGACATCCGCACATTTTAATCGATTGCCTTAAACGTTATCAAGTCCAAGTGCGATTGCCTCAAGGCAAACAATGCAGAATACTGTAATGGCGAGAAGCCAAGAAGTATATTGTCCCATTGTTCTCTCCTCACAACACTAAATAAAAGTTCTCGAACCTCTCTGGAAAGCAAATTCCCATTGATTTCAAGTGTTTTATTGCTACGTTCTGGAAATAACTTAACATATCCCGAGGGCTAGACTTGTTTCCCAACAAATAATGTATTTTTGGTATAAAACAGGCCATTTCCGAGTTACCCCAAGCATCTGTTTTAAAACAAGACTAAGTGTAAAAATAATTTTCTATTTTCATGCAAAGAAAATTTATTCTCACAAGAAAGGTTGGGTACTTAGCCTCGTTTTGAAACAGAGGCTTAGGGTAACTCTTACTACCTACTTGATGTCTGCAGTTGTGTGGGCGGACCATAAGGCCCAGGTCCAACGACCGTAAAAGCTCGAACAGAGATTCTGTACTGAGAACAAGTGAGGAAATCATAAAAAACAGCAAAGGTTTTTGTTGTATTCAATCCCTTGCTGCTTGCAACTTCTCGCCGTGAGCGTGGTCTTGTGAGCACTAACTCTGCCTTTGCTTCATAGAGAACGACTATCCCATTGCTCTTCTCCGTTGGTAGAGGAGCCCACGAAATGTTGAATGTTGTTTCATTCAATTCAGTAGTAACAAAATTATCTGGACCGAAGCTGGGTGCTATCAAGAAAAAGAAACATTCAAAGACTTAAACAAAGAGGTGGTAATAATTACACTTATGTTCGACAGAAATAAGGATGCCTCTTTATTATGGAAAGTTCTATTGGGAGAAAAGATACCAAACTTATAACTTACAATTCCTTTCTCTACAAAAAGACACATCTCCAGTTGAAACACTTGGCTAAGTCTTTATGTCACGAGGGTTTAAGGTCAATTATGTGCTGAATAGGTTACTCATTGCCTTTGCCCATACACAAAACAGTGCTCAAACAAACATTAAACAAATTTCACCAGGGAGGACTAGTCATAGTATTCCTTTGGTGAGTTTGAAAAGCATAGCATTAAAACTTGAAAGATGGCCTAACTTTTTCATGTTTCAGTCCACCTCCATCTTGCCATCCGTTCGAACAAACGAAAGGAAACAGTTTCATTGCTTAAATCAGAAGCATATAACCCCGCCACATGTTACCTCATCTATCTGGGGTCCCCCATCTCCATGTAAACAGGACGTTAGATTGGACTACAAGTAGGCTTACATTTTGCTAACATTTTGCGATGACACCGCTGGTTTTGACGATCGAGGAACGAGCGCAGAAATTTCTTCTGATGACACGACCGTACCCGGATCCGGCATGGGTAGTGTTTCTGATTGGTTGAAATTAGCAATAGGAAGCACTGTCTTCAGTATGGAAATTCAAGTCTGCGCTCGCAGAAACCAGTGGTGGCGTCGCGAAATGTCGGATTTTTTTCACAGGCTACCGATACCGTATTTATTCGAATAAGCGACCAACTTCGAGTTAGCGCAAACCTCCACCCCCTCCCCTCCCCCTCCCACTCAGACTCAAAGAAGTGCCAACCCACACCCCAAAAAATTGAATAAGTACTAATGAGAGACTTCTCCGAAATAGGAGTTTTCTTCAGAGTATTTACACAAGCCTTGCTTTATTACATCTTCGCGTTTTATTATTACCATTTATTGTTTTGTTGCAAAATAAACATGCTTCACTCGCTAAAAATGGTGAAAATTTAGTAAGCGCTCACCTCGAATACGCGCCCACTCTCAAGGTCCAAAAATTTAACAAGCACTCTGGGCGGTTAATCGAATAAATACGTATTTAAAGTACGAGAACTGAGAATTCTTAGCCCAATGCATATCAGTTAAGCAGGCGCATCGTACATGTTGGTGTTTGCATTCTTACATTCACTAGACATGTCTTACCGTCTTCACTTGTTCTTTCCGTCACAACAGAGCTTTTCGGTCCATCCCCAGCGTAGGTGAATGCAGACACTTGAATATCGTATTCTGTGTATTTCTCCATCCCAGTAATCGTTTTAGAAAGAACAGTTTCACCGTCAACGGTGACAGTGTTCGCTTTACCGGTGGCGCCTGTTTTCTGGTAGTACACCGTAAATCCCGCAATAAGTCCATTTCGGGATATCCCGGGGGGTAACTGCCAGTTCACTGAAATACTAGTCGAGCTGTTGACAGTCCAACCCAGGATCTTAGGGGCTTGTGAAGGAGCTGAAAATGGGAAGTCAAAAGGTCATTTTTGTGATGACGAAATTTGACTACAACTACCAGAAGGCATTTCGTTTTTATATCCTTGTTTAAATTTGTCAATCCTGCAGAGATTTTTTTAAAAAGAATTGCAATAGCCTTAACTTGCAGAAGAAAACAGCAAACTGAAGGGTTTTGGTAATTGGAGAAAATGACGTCATCGTGCAATTGTCCTATTATTAAGTCAATAGACTTCTTTAGCTTGTATGTTTTGTTTCCCCATACAGGCCATGTGATAATACTCTAGAGAACTGTTTCTTGCAAATTACATCTAATTCACGTGCATCTCTCCACATAATTTATGAAGAGATAAAGGGTCAAGTTCCCCTGGGATCTCTATTGGGAAAACAAAACATACAAGTTAAAGAGGTCTATTGATTAAATATTTTGCTAATGATGAAGGATAAATAATAATTACATTATTATATTAATACAGAAATATTATACAACTATCCCCGAAGGGGAGGTAAATAGTTCGAGATATACCGAGACGCGAAGCGGCGAGGTATATATCTAGCGCTTCATTTATCGCTCAAATTTCCTCTTCCAAAAACGTCTCCAGACGAGACGCCATTTTTGCTCCGGTTGCAAAACAGTTAATGGCGAAGGATATTCCGAGTTACGGGAGCCAATCAAAATGCACCAAAATTCCTATTCACTGATTTGGTAAATACTAAATTGATATATAGAGGATAATGCACGGCCACGCGGAGATACGAAATCTCTCTTTGAGTGCTGAATAATATTAATAATATTCTTAAACACGAGAAAAAAAATTTCGTATGTCCAAGCGACCATGTAATGTTCTATCTATTATAGTCTATAAACACCAATGAAATACCAGTCCATGTAACTTTACTAGTTTTTTTTTTTTTTTTTGCTGTAAAAGGCGCGATTTATTATGTAGCCATAGCGCCGGTGATCTTTTCACATGTGAAGATAACCCATGTTATTTTCACTTGTAAAGATATCCGCCCGGTTATTTAAACGGAGTTTAACCAGTGTCTAACAAAACCGCGTTCTAAGTTATTTTCAGTTGCCCAACGCTTTTATTTAAACACCACTTGTCCTAGACAATTTCATTAAAGCATATACTGTAGACTGAAAAAGCATTTCGCGTTTAAATAACCGACTCAACATGTTTTCGCGCGAAAGCTTACCTGCAATTTCCTTGGTGTTTGTATAATGAAATATAGTAAGTTACATTATTAGTCTAATATATAAGTCAGTACTAATATATTTCTTTATCTATGTTAAAAATCTTCAATATAAATGCATTTTAAGAATAACATCAAATTAAAATAACGAAAGTCCCCGAAAAGTCAAGACAGCTTTCACCTTCATCATCCGTTCCCCAACAGTGATATAAATAAAACGCCAAAACAGATATGTAGATAAATTAACAGTCATAGAAAGCGGGGATAGAAACCTAATCGGGCGTATGCGAGTAGTCAACGATTTTCATTCGCCCGACGCGCTTTCACACTCGCATTGGCAAGTGGGCCAGCGCTAATGCTATCTCTGAGAAATGGCAAAATGAATTGATTATCGTATTTTCATAAGAAAGGCTAGCACTTGATCATAGCTCACGGTGAATACTTACCCCCCGCGTCTGTCCTCACAGTTTTAACAGAACTTGGCGGTCCATCACCCATAAGTGAAAAAGTTAACACCTGAAATTCATATTTTGTAAATATCCCAAGTCCAGTGACTTCATGGCTAAGGACAGAGTTGCTTTCAATCGTTATGACGGTAAGTGGATCTTCGACAGAGCTAGAGTTCCTATACAGGAGCCTGAATCCTATAATCATCTGGAAGTCTGCCGTTGGTAACTGCCAGGATGCTCGAACACTTGTGGAGGAGGAAGGGGTCACCGTAAAGCTGGTGGGAGCACGGCTTGGCGCTGGAAGAAACGCAAGTAAACGAATAATGAAATCTACCTTTTATTTTTTTTATTGTTAATAGCCAGTTATACACTGTTACAAGTAGAAACGAGGCTAGAGTTGACCTTGTTTTGATACAACCCTTCCTGCTCTATTATGTAAATCATGTCGTTTATATACAAACAAAACTTCCATGAGTAAAGGAAGGAGGTTTGTCTCAAGGTCAACCTCAGCCTCACATTCACTCAAAGGCTAGGGCATTAAGCGCACATCTCTAAAATGGCCTATTCTAGTTTTCTATACATGCTACGTCGCTCTAGAAATTCGAAGACACGCGTACAATCAGTAAGGTTTTCGAACAAACTTCAAAACGACCCCTAATAATTTAGTTTATCGAAAAAAAATAGTTAGATAATCTTAAGTTTTTCTGAAGCTTTCACTGTAGGCTGGTATTTTTGGGATAGGCGAAAACAAGCCCTAAAAAAAGTCGTGAGGTCTTAACTGCCCCTTTAGACAGACAACCGAACAGTTAAAACTTTAAGAGCGATGCGAATTATTCATTTTTATTGCTTTTAAAACACTCCAGGAAGCCTAAAGGGCAATGCGGAGAAAACGCTCGTTGGGTGCCCCTAAAAAGAAAAAAAAAGAGAGATTGTTCGTAGTCTACTTGAGACGATAACGCCCCAAAATGTACAAGGTTCTTTTCCTTTACACAACCGACAACTTGCAACGATTGTAGGTTAGGGGAAAAGGACGGCTGACATTTCACCCAATGATATAAATACAAAGTAGAGGAATAAAGAACGTTCGAAAACGCGTTTATGATTCTTCTGGTTTATGAATATCGAAACTGTGAGTATGTGAACAGGAACCGACATTAAACTGGAATCTTTACAAAATTTACCTGTTGTTGTAAGTATTCCATACACTTCTACTCTTAAAGCTTTTCCAGTTGAAAACTCTGTTGGTTGAACGCGGATGAACCTCGCTCTAACTATACCGACCAGACTGTGTTTTACGATGTCGTTCCTCCCATCATTGGCGTTAAAGATCTGCAGTGTGAACATTGTTGTAAATTAAACGTAACCACTAGACTAAGAAAATAGGCTCTAACGCTTCCGTTTTTGGTGCAAAAGTTACCTTGGCAATTTTTTCCCAGGTCAAATCACTTACCCGGCGGTAGAAGGCAACTTTCCCTAAGGGATGATTTCCACTGTCGCGTATTTTTTCCTTGCGTAAATGAAATAGAGGAATTGTTTGACAGGCCACGCGTACATGTAAGAGTTAAGTGAGGGTCGACTTTTACGTTTACGCATGACCTTCCATACATTGCCTCGATTTTATTTACGCACGTAAAAAGTACCCAACAGTGGAAATCCACCTTTAGTAAACCTAAGATCAGTTAACCTAGAAAAAGTTGTCTCGTGTAACCGCAGCAAATTTTATTCTTGTATTTCTATATAAAATAAATGTATTCAATTTACCTTTCTTCAAATTGTCCATAATACATCTTGTTCCACTAATTTAAATATTTTATCATTTTCGGTTAAACGTCCGAGTTCCAAAACTCTCACCTTCAAAACGAGGCTACGCGCAAAATTTTTATTGAGATAATGAGTTTTACTACAATGCCTTTGCACTTAGCCTCAATATGAAACCGAGGCTTAGGGGCAACTCGGAAATGGCCCATTACAAGGTTCTAATAGACCGTTGTCACGCCGTGGTCATTTTGTCTCAGGAGATTTAAAAAGCTTTCTTTATGCACGGCTAGCCTCTTAGAGAGAACGAGGCTAGCCGTGCATAAACAAAGCTTTTTAAATCTCCTGAGACAAAATGGCCGCCGCGAGACAAGGTAAATTACGTTGCAAGTTTACTTCAGGTTGTCCAAACACACCTTGTCAATGTCGTTTTCTTGATAAGTGAGCCAAGTCGAGCTGTCCAGCGAATAACTTAATTTGTACTTTGTTGTCCAGTGATCATCACTTGAACTTCCTTGAGTGGCCGCGGCGCAAATAAAGAACTGGTCTTTCAGGTCAATTTGTAAGTAGTCGTTATCATCATTATTTCCGCTAGGTGACCAGGTACCATTTCCGTTTAGACGACCTTTGTAAGATTCATTACCAGGGCGATGAGTCGAGGCAGAGAAGCTGTTGTCTGGGATAGCGTCACTGCTGGCCAGACCGATAGCCTGGATTTGGCACGCTAGAAAAGGATATTTATAACTTAATCATATGTTGATTGAACCTTACGAGGACAAGAGTGAATAGATTTTTTCTGTTATATCGTCCCTAAGTAAGTATTATGTTCAAGATTAAAGGGGCTACCTCACGCTCTTTGATGTTTTTCAAATGTTAAAACGTGTCCTCGCTCAATTGAATTCAAAGATTAATGGTCCATTTTTTGTTATTCAGGGCTGTATTGAAGCACTGAAAATGGACGTAAACTGAAACTTGAAAATGTTTGGCTAAAGTTTTCAAGTTGTAATGCGGTGCCTAAAATAATCACCGAAAAAATTTTAATGTGTAGTTCCAGAAAATATCCTTATCCCCACCCCTCTCCACGAAAGGCAACGGAAATTCCGACGGAGAGAAGGTCCAAGAGAAGGCAATTTTCGAGGGGGTGGGGAGTTGCTTTCCAAGGTTGGTTCTAATTACGGTAAAGCTCTCGGTACATTAACAAGGGCTCTACTGATTTTTGGATCCAAAATTCAAGACTTTTCCAGTAGTTTCTCCAGAATCAAGATTATCAATTACAGTCGAACCTCCCGTAAGCGACCATCCAAAATAGTCGCTTACAAGAATCGAAGCACAGAAAAAAAACTGGAATAAACTACGAACAATATTTTTGTTCCATCCTATGTAAATACCAAAGCAGAGTGCATGACACTAATCCCGGATGGTTCTGTACCTCTTCGTGCGGAATAAACCTCAACTTCGCAGAAATTTAATGAATTTGTCCTTTCATCATGTCTTCGTATGGTGACGTATCTCCCGTACAAACTTGGGCGACAGAAGAACGAGGCACCCTGGCCACCAGGAACGCTATAGCCATCCCCACACTTCGGATTGGTGATACCTCCGTTACTCGAATTTACTCCTAAAATATACATGTACAGATTGGCCGTATAGACCTTTTTCACGATACTCGCCATCATTGCATTGTTGGCCAACAACTCCCAACATTGTTGGATGCTACATGTTGCGCCCGTTTGCACATCTCGTTGCATGTTTTTGCGTGTCGTTGGGAGTTGTTGCGCAATGTTAGAAACCGGTTATAGGTTTTAGCCCCGTGCAAACGGACGCAACATTGTTGGCCAACAACTCCCAACATTTTTGGAAGTTGTTGCATCCGAATGCACTAGCTTAAGGACTGATGGGATAAAAGCAATGCCACGTGATTTCTCAGGGGGCATACGAGTGCTAAAAGTTGCCAATTCAAGAAATTGCGGTCGAGTTTGTTTATTCTAGAAAACAGAAAATGATGGTAAATAATGAGAGGAAGTGATAACTGTTTCTTTTCTGGATGCAGTAGAGACCGTAGATGTCCTCACAGCAATCAAAGATGGCGTAAAGACTTCGAAATTCGAAATTCGAACCTTACATTTTGCAAGAGTAAAATCGTCCTACCATTTTGACAGAATTAACAAACTCGACCCCGATTAATCCTATTAGCAAACTTTTCCACTTGTTTGCCCCCTGAAATACCACGTGTCACTGCTTCTATCCCATCAACCCTAAAGCGCGTGCGAAGATGGCGGGTATCGTGAATAAGGGCTATTTCAGAATCAGAATACATATACATGAATTAGATTCTAAAAATCACTTTTTTTAATTCAAAATACAGTTTGTAGAAAATACTAATTGCCCACGTTCAATATAAATTAAAATTCTAACATGACCCTGAGGCTTACTGGTCATTTTTCTATATTCGTTTTGGTTTTCTTTGTGCTCAAGTCTTTTCTGGGAATAGCGAGACAAAAAATTGCAAATTTTCCACGAGTCCATTGTCTCGCAATTCCCAGAAAAGACTTCAGCACAAAGAAAACCAAACCGAATATAGAAAAATAACCAGAAAGCCTCGGAGTCATGTTAGAATTTTAATATACTGAACGTGGGCTATTGAGATGAATTCTGTGTTTTCACTCGCGTAGCCAGCATCTATGCAAATTTATTGGAATAAAAGAAAGCGTTTACATAAGAAAAGAGTTCAACTCTCACAGGACTGGTTTGGGACACAAACATGGCCGCTGTTTCATTGTTTTGGGACACAAATATGGTCGCCATAGCGTCATCTGAAAACACACAATATATCACTCTAATCACGTATCTACCTCGTAATCTGCAGGGAAAATGCACGCACACTAACAAAATATTCACTGTCTTTACCAGAAATGTTTACTCACCCACTCTGATCTCGAAAGGATTCAACCTGTTCTGACAACAGTCTCCTCTGTTTACGACGTAAATTTCATTCACTAGCTCCACGTTTCCTAAGTCTACTCTCCACCAGGGCTGTTTTTCGTTAAGCGTGTGTGCACATGACCCGTCATTAAAGTTAGTATTGCTGTTTCCGTCCACAGCCTTGCTACTAGCACCCGTCGCAAAAGGGTTGCTATAAGTACTTGACTGAATCGTGTTCTTTTGATTCGCTAAATTTTCTTCAAAGAAACAAGACGGTTGTTCAATAATGCTGTTCATTCTAATGCAGAGATCATGTCACTTTCATATCTTTATCCGCAGTTCAAAATTAATATGATTCATTTCATCAGCCTAAATTTGAGCCATCTCCTTGAGTCACATAAGGGACGTCTGAATCAGCGAGCCCCTAATGCCGTCCAGTGACGTCACTACCCAAAAACCAGGTAGTGATTTTCATTGGTTGATTGTCCAACATTTACATAATTATGTATAAGTATGAGAAATTTTAGCGGAACTGTCATGTGATATTCAGCGGTTCGCATGCTTGCGTTAAGTTTAAAATGTCGACAATCTTTAAAGAGCAAAATATCCTATGTCTTCGAAATTATGACTTGTTAAATTGAACTACGAATGAAGAATCAAAGCGAAATGGCGGTAGGTTTTCATTTAAAGCCGCTTTGTGGTTTCGGCAGTGATTTTTGTGTCTAGCTAGCAAATTATCGAACCTTGTCATTTCTACTTTCAAGTGTGATGATAATTTTCTTTCTTTCTCGTTTATTCTTTAAGGACCAAATAGCTCCTTTTAAATTAAAGCAAATTGAAGGAAAAACGTCCTCTGTGTGTTCATTATTACGTGGCCGCGATCAAGTTTGATTACTGAATTATGGCCGCCATACAAGCAAAAGGTTTGTTCAACATACTGCATGTAGTTATTAAGACGAAATCCATTAGGAAAATTGAGAAATTTTAATTTTCAGTGGACAAAAACCTTGTACCAGAATAATTTCAATTATTTAGCATTCTTTTTTACACTTTTAGAGGGCTATAAATGTCATAAGTTATATAAGAGATAGTTCCAAAGAAAAGGTTCTTAACGGAACCCGAGAAAACAAACCCCAAAAGCTTCAAATTCCACAAAACAAAATCTTACTTATGTCGATTTTACCTGTGTTTTCTCAATTGCCGTTATTTTTTGTTCTTCAGGCACCCTAAGAACCTTCCCTTTGGAATTATTTTATATAACTTATGACATTCATAGCGGAGCTCCACGCGCGCGCTTAAATCTACCCATCTCAGAAAATTTGGTAATCACGTAACCGTACACCGACCGCCGACCGCCGACCGTCAGTCCGCACCACAGGACAACCAACGTTTACTCTCACACTTTAAGGTAGTTTGGGAGCCCAAGAGATAACTAATTGCACATCAATGTTGTGATCAATTGACAGCTGTCAAAACAGGGCATCCGGTGACCAGTATCACCTGACCGTACCGCGGGCTCAAGTGTCGACCTATTGAGGTCGAGTATTTTTTGAAGTTATCTGCTGACAAATTACCAGTTTCAAATGATCGCAGGCTCAAGTTTATTTTTTCAAGAATCGATATCAAATATGTTGTGTTTATGTCACTATGGCCCCGCACTATTAGGATTTTGATTTCAAACTGACCTCAGAAGCGAAAATTCAGCCAGTTTTTTTAAAAGTACAGGCGGGAAAGACCTTGTCTTACCATGGTCACGCGTTGGTCACGCTTTACGTCCAATTTTTGCACTCTGATTGGTCAAAATTTGACAGGTGAGTTCATGCAAAAAAATTATGCAGCATTTTGAAAGTTGTTTACTTTGACAGCTGAAGCTGAAGAGTTTTGTGTCAACGTGTGATGTTTTTAACTGTACTTTTTCCTCTGGTTGTACAAATGAAATACAGCTGCTATCAAGAGTCTTCCGTTTTTCATGGCTGGCTTGTGTACTGGGTTTTTGGTTGAGAAATGCGTCGCTTGTCAAAATTCGGTAATACGATTTCGGATGGCATCGTTTTCGTTTTTCACCTTGCTTAACGCGTAAGACGGTTTAAAAGTCTCAAGCAACTGTGGCCTTCCTTGATAGCTTTCAGGAACTGAATCTCGAATGGTAAGCCTGAGTGATTATTGTATTTGATGTTTGTTTTTGTTATATCTAATTTCATGAAGTCTTGCATAGTTCACGCTGACAGTTTGTGCGGAAAGTTTATGCACGTTTGTAAGATTTGAGTCAATGATCTGACCTACTATAAGGTTTGATATAAGCTTACAGAACTTTAAAAAGCCTTCAGATATATTTGCTCACCACAAATAGAAAGAGAACGTTCCGAAGAATATTTAGTTTATAAATTTGGCTGTAGAAAGAAAACTTTGAGCGATTTTCTGGCTTCGAGGAGTTCACCTTCGAAAAAAGTAAACACCGCGCCGGGAAGCGGGCTTAAGCTTTACGCGTAAAGACTCAGGAGTTTTAGAGACACGTTAATACTTGTCTTCGTGAATGAAAGTTGTTGTCTCTGTAAATGTTTCACCGAATTATATATATATTTTTTGATTGTTAGTAGTCTCTCTTGCAATTCTAATCGCTTGTCCGTGCCGTTTGTTTTCATCGTTCATGAACATCTCTTGCAGGAGTACTCAAAAATGTCGCGCGTATCAAACGTTTCTTAAGATTACACATCGTTATAACTGAAACCATTAACAACAAAAAAATAATAATAATAAATTCGCTATTATGTTGAAGCGTAACTCTATTGAAGATCATTCAAACACTCGACCACACTGACAGCTCGCACCAGTGGGGGGGGGGGGGGGGGAGGGAGGGAGGGGGGGAAGCTACTTCCCATACATTCTCTTCAATGAAATCCAAACGATGTTCTCACAACTTGCAAAGCGATCAGCAAGGGTCTTGCCAGAGGATTTGTGTGCTGATCATGCGCATTACGTCAAAAACCATAGATCAACGGTCTTGAGAAAAAACAAAAACGTGGCAGTCGAAGGTGGGACTGTTTCTCACTATTATATCCTGGTAATTCGCAAATTTATTGATTTTATGTCGCTTTTCAGACATAGTGTGTGGTTTTCTTTTTCTGTTAAACAATTTCCCTTTGCAGAGTTTGGAATATGCAATATATAGCTAGCTCCGTATAGCTGCTAAGAAAAGGCCGCCGAAGAGTTGAGCTATCGAGGAATGTTTTGCTGCAAACCTTAGGAAAGTTAAAGTCGCTCCAAGGTACAGAGCTTTCAGTAGTAGTTGTTTTAGGATCGTTTTGAATTTTAACTTTGGATTCAAGTTGTTGACTGATCGGAATAAACGAATTGAAATGTTATGAAGTGTTAATTTTTATTCAGTTATGATATGTAGAGCAGTAAGCTCATATTTATAAAGCTTTCTTGAATATACTTGTTTCCCATAAATTTGACACTTGCTTCAGTAATTTTTATTAGCATCAAGTTATCCTCCCTTGCCCGGCAAAAGCGATGTAACCTATAAATAAATCAATCGAACGCGTTGTTGTTGGTTAAGATTTAGCACGGTTGCGTTTTAGTTTCCCCCGCATTTCAGTACCGAAAGACAAATACGATATGCAAGAAAAACGAAGTTGCATGATATAATTTTTCAATTTTTTAAGCATTTGTGATTTCCTCTGCCGGTTCGCTTCAATTCTTGCTTCTAAAACATTTACTGTGAGAAAAATACTGTAATTATCCGCTGACCACCACGCTGGGTGACCGCTTTGCAGGTTGTGAGAACATCGTTTCTCGGTTCCAGAGCTCGTCTCGTCAATTCGATGTTTCACTCTAAAATAACTAAGCTAGCCTTTCCCTCAAAAGTCTCATGAATGTGCCCTTAAGTTAACTGATTGTGGATTAAAAGTTTATTGTTTGATTTAAATTATAAATTTATTAATTGGAGCTGCGCTTTTAGCCCTGGCTAAATCTATATATTAGCCTTTGAAAAGTGTAAAATAAGAATGCGATATTCTGGTACAACGTTTTTGTCCCCTCTTTGTTTTGTTCTCAATTTCCTGATGGATCCCGTCTTAAACAGTTTGAACGTTTAACAAAAATAATGAATGAGGAGTAAAACAATTCTGTACCAGGTAGACCTAATGCCCAGTGATATGTCTTTGTTTGCCAGTTTCCAATTTTGTTTTACTTTTTGCATAAATTAAAGCAGAGGAGTAGTGGCGTCATTGGACGGCATTATCAGCTCGTTGATTCAGACTTCCCTCTCGAGGGTATGTGACTCGAGGCCAGGCTGTCATTTCATATATTTTAATCCAAAAATATAAAATAAATAAATAAATAAATTAATTAATTAATTAACAATAAAATGACAAGTTCTCTGTATATTAAGGAACATTACAATTATGTCAAAAGAAAAAAAAAGAGAGAGAGAGAGGAGCCACCAATCGCAACAAGTAAGGTTATCCGGATTACGGAATCCGGGAAATTTTTCCTTGTGGAATCCGCCAGCCAGGGCTTTGGATTTGGGAATTTAGCTCAAGGATTCCGGATTCCTACCGAAAATGGGAATCCGGAATACACAACGTGGAATCCACAATCCAAGACTGATTCGGTTTAACTCACATGGGGCGACACCAACCTAACCAACAGCTCCAAGTAACCTTCATAAAGCATTATTCCTCTATTCCCATTTCTTTCTACAGCACTTATGTTGATTGAACTTACCAAAACTGTGGCTAATAACCAATGACCCAAGAGTCTCCAATAGCCCTCTGTATAGAGCATCCGAACGAGAAATCAGAGGATCTCGAGTTTGATTCTTACATGAAACAAGGGCTTTTTCTAAGCTTTCTGCTCAAATGGACCCTTTCCACGGTTTTTTCCAACTTTTGACATGGACAAGTTAAGGTTAAAATTGCCAAGTTTGAGAGTGATTTGTTGCAGAATTACAGACCTTTGTATAATGGGGACAACAAACTCGTCCCCCACCATAAAAACGTCTGCAAATTTTCGCAACTTTGCGAAGCTGTATTTTCGCTTCTAGTTAAAGACGTATCACCCTTAAACTTGGCGAATTACTAATTTTAAGACGCTCATTCCAGTGGTGCCCACGGAATTTCCCTAACTAGTCCATTTTAAATGTTGAAAAAATGCGGAAAGGTCTATTGAAGAAAAAACCAACTGGAAGTTGGTTAAGAGAGATGCAAATGTAAAGAATCAGACCGTTACCTCGCGAATAAACTTCCACCTCGCAAAGCTGAAGAAACTCTCTTTTCGTAGTTTTAATTCCAAGATACCGGCCAGTTGTCAGTGGATTTCTGTGACACACGGCGGAAGCTATAAACTGGATAAAAGTGTACCTTCCAATGCAAGCAGGATTGTTTATTGCATCAGCGCTGTTACCTGATATAATATAACAAAATGAAAGTCCTAAAGTCACTTCAGCTACGATAAAACGGGCAAGAGAAACGTGCAAATTGTTTTATGGCCTGACAAAACAGCCGACCTTTCGCAACGCCACCACTCATTCTCTTTTTCCCGCAAAATGCCGCCTAAAAAAAGGAGCGCAGAAATTTCATACTGGTGACGTGTCACCACCTAGATCTGGAAAGTGCTTCTTACTGGTTGAAGCAAATTCCCTCACGAGAGGACCGACCAGAAGTTCTACTCAGATCTGGAGAGTGAAAGGTCATCAGCATGGAATTTCTGCGCTCGTTGCTCAGACGTCATATCGCAGGGAAACTAGTCACTGGGTGGTGGCGTCGTGAAATCAGTACTATTATTCAGGCTACAATTTTCCACCCACGAAACAAACCTGTCTTGCAACAACACGTCACCCAAGTAAAAGCCTTCGGAGTGCCTATCTCGTCGGACCTCACATGGGACACTCACATTAACACTATCTTAGCTAAAGCCAATAGGATGTTCCCATTTTTGCGCCACAATAGTGTTATGTTATTCACTACAGACCATAGGAAATTACTATATCTCACGTTTATAAGATCATATATTGGCTATGCTAGCGAGGTATGGGCTCCCAGTATGGGCTCGTAGTATTGCTAAATATACTGGTACTGGGGATGAGCTATGATACACATGGCATTTTCTATAATCCTGTAAACTTTGCTTTCAATGTACCAAATTATGTTACTAGCTATATGCACTACTCAGGTAAAAAAAAAATAATGTAACGAAAAATTTGCTTCCAGGGGATTCGAACCCGGACCCTCCAATCTGTTAGAACTAAAACCCTCCTATCCACTTCTATTTTTTCGAAGAAAAGCATCTTCAACGCGGCATTGTGTCGGTTCAAGACAGAACCGACACAGACAGTTCCATTGGTGACTCCAAAATATCTCTACCAGGATTCTAAGTCGTTAGGAGGGATCGTCCGGTGAATGGGAGATGCGGTGGCGGTGTTTGTATATATTTACGAAACACCATAAATTATCATATATGGCATGACTTAAGTGATAACCAACTCGAGTGCCTTGTTATCGAAATTACTAGACCGCATTCTAGACCCTTTTTAGTAAGTACGTGGTACCGACCTCCAATTTCCTCCCAGGCCATTTTTAGTCGATTTGAAATCCTGGCGGATAAAATTGACTCGGAAAACAACGATTTCTACTTGCTGGGAGATCTGAACTGTGATATGTTGCACAATCTAAAAAACTACCACATTTCGTCCAATTTAACTAATATATTTGATATTTACGGATTGAGCCAAATGATCTCTGAACCAACCAGGATTACATTAACATCACGCACATTGATTGACCTTTGTATAACTAAATCTCCCGAAAAAAATTTTAACTCTGGTGTCGTTCATCTTGGGATTAGCGATCACTCACAGGTTTTTATGACTATAAAAATACATTATGAACGTGTTGGCACGCACCGTACTATCGAAACTCGTGATAACAAAAAAATTGACAGCGACAAATTTTTAAACAACCTTGTTCAACCGCCATGGGATTTAATTAGCTTAGAGCCAAATCCAACTGCTATGTGGGATGCGTGGAAAACCCTGTTCATGGAAATTGTCGATAAACATGCCCCACTTAAAACAAAGTGGATCTCAGAAAAACATTCTCCGTGGATTACATATGACCTAACGCGTCATATAAAATCTACAAAGGAAATTATTTAAAAAGAAAGCAATGCGGCTAGCTGGGAACAATACAAGCAAGCGCGGAATGAAACTAACAATGCTATCAAATCAGCCAAACGTATTTTTTGCACAACTTAGAGTTGAATAAAAAGAATTCCTCCAAAACTTGGAAGCTAATTAACGAACTGAGCTCGCGTAAATCTTTCATAAACCGCAATATCACTGAAATTAAAACAGATGACGAAACTATAAATTCTGCACTTGAAATCGCAGAAGTTTTTAATAACTTTTTCACATCTATTGGACCAAATCTAGCCAGTAAATTATCACCTTCTAATATCGACCCTGAAAGTTATTTACAGCCCACTAAAACAGCCTTCTCCTTAAGGGCTCTTAGTGTCGCAACTGTGTGTGAGCTACTAAGTCAGCTTGACGAAAAGAAAGCCATGGGATCGGACGGAGTTCCTTGTAAACTTCTGAAATTAGCCAGTTCCATTATTGGACCACCATTTACGGAAATTTTTAATGGCTTATAGAAACAGAAACCTTTCCAGATGAATGGAAAATCGCCAAGGTGACTCCTATCTTTAAAAAAGGATCAAAATCTGACCTGCATAACTATAGACCAATTTCTGTATTGCCAATTGTCTCAAAGCTATTCGAGAAAACTACCTATCAACAACTCTACGATTACCTGGATAAAAATAAACTCTTGAATACTTATCAATACGGCTTTCGATCGCTCCATAGCTCCATGACAGCGCTACTTGAAACAACGAACAACTGATCTATTAATATAGATAACGACCTTTTAAACGGTGTGGTATATATCGAACTTAAAAAGACTTTTGACACCATTGCCAATCCAACTTTGTTACGTTAACTTGCAAACTATGGACTTGATCTGGGTTCCCTACGATTCTTTTCCTCCTACCTAGGTAACAGAACCCGGAGTCCCACAGGGTAGTTTTCTCGGACCTTTGTTCTTCTTAATCTATATAAACGATCTTCCAAACTGCCTTAATACAGCATGCCCTAAAATGTTTTCCAGATGATACAAATATTACCATTTCTGGTTCCTGTCTAGCTGACGTTAAACAAGAGACTAACTCAGAACTACTGAACCTTCACTGTTGGCTAAAAGACGATAAGCTTAGTCTTAGTGTTGCGAAAACCGAGTTTATGGTTATTGGCTCTCGCCAGAATCTTCTTGCGGAAAGCCATAACGAAATAAACATCAAACTAGAAGACCAAGTTATCAGCAAAGTTGATCACACAAAATCATTAGGTCTCATTATCGACAATCGGCTTTCCTGGTCTAATCATGTTAACGAATTGTGTAAGAAGGTAACTTCGGCTATAGGTGCCCTTAGACGAATCAGGCCCCTTATATCCCAATCTACCGCGGTTATAGTCTATAACTCCTTAATTCAACCTCACTTTGATTACCGTAGCCTCGTTTGGGACCGCTTAAGTGATCAACTGAGTGACAAATTACAAAAGTTACAAAATCGTGCAGCTAGAGTAATTTTAAAGGCCAACTATGGGACTGATATACTCAAATGGGACAAATTAGTAACAGGGAGAAGAAGCATAAAGCAATAATGACGTTTAAATCTCTAAATGAACAAGCTCCAGTGTACTTGCAGAACCTATTTCACGAACGAAGCACAGACTATGATTTGCGCAATTCCTTTCATAAATTGACATTGCCCAGGCCGCGTACTAACTACTTGAAACGAAGTTTCAGTTACAGCGGTGCTTTGTTGTGGAACTCTTTTACCCGAAAATGTGAGAAAAATTAAATCAATCATCTATTTGAGTCGTCGGACTCTCACTCGGCAGTCTTGTAAAACAGTATGTCGATAGTTTTTAGTCTAATTAATTGTAATTAGATTTTTACTCTATTGGTACTGAAGATTTCACCGAGTTTTAAATAAAGGATCTAACTACCTACCTACCTACCTACCCCAAGTACTTTGATTGAGCTAGGGCGGAAAACCTCAATAATACATGTGGGAGGGTCTCTGCAGTTCTTCCACACATCCTACATGTTACATCGCCCTGGGTGGTTCCTGTCTTTACCCCTCATACCACTGGGCCAAGCGTCCGCTGCACAGTTTGAAATTTAAAATTAATTGTGTTGAAGTATTTTTCTCTGCCATTCACACTGTTTGAACCTTGTGGAGCTGTATTTAATATGAATTCGAAGGTACATTTGAGAAGAAAGAGCGGCAAGGATTTCCAGCCACTATGCCTCGGATATTCCAGTCTCCTGTTCCTCTGTTCCTCTGTCTCTTGCTGTCGGCGTTGCTTTCGCTGTGCTAAGCGATGTTAGGGAACTTACGATGGAGACGTTTTCGGGGCGACGGCAACTTCAACCGGACGTGACGTCATGATTTGTGCAATATTACCGTCGTGCTCCCGTCGGCGACGTGAAATTGGTCTGTTTGGCGTTGTGGCGAGATCGTGAGTCTTTAACTTTCATTTCAATCAGGTTTGCTGCGTTTAGCAACCAGAATTTTGCAGATTATCGTTCTTAAATTGTCCTTGTTTTCTTTGAGTCACATTTCAAGCTCGATTTCCAAGCTCTGCTATCTAAACTTATATCTTTATAATGTTTCCATGTTTCGTGTCACAGAGTCAAGATCCAATCTGATCCAGTCTGGCAAACAGCAAACGGTAAGTGAGCTTTACATGGAAAAAATTGTGCTACGAGCCAAATAAAAGTATCCAGACAAAATGTATGAACTCCGATATTTTAATTGTGTGTTTCTAGCTCACTTTTTTCGTTAGAGTATCGTATAAATGAAACGTATTGAAAATAATACCACGTACTAACGTGGGAATACTGAAATAAAGTTGTTGTTGTTGTTGTTATTGTTGTTGCATGCAAGCAAATAAACACTAATGCTCTTAATTCTTTATGTGAAGCCATATTTTCCTGTTCGGTAGTCTTCTAAGGCGCCGTCCTCCTGAGTTCACTGCGATCTTAATGTTCGAATTTTGGAGGGAAGCGACGGCTGCCTCTGTTCCAGGCTTGCTCTGCCAGTCCGGTCGCTGTCGCCCCGAAAACAGGGAACTTACGAATCGACGACTTTCGCACGACGCCGCCGCTGGGTCACGTCATAGTTCTGCGTTGCCGTCCTGTAGAAATTTGAATTTACGATTCGTAGTAAAGACGATGACGTTGGTGCGCGCGGCAGGTAAATTTTCCCGCCGTTTCTGAAGTTTGGTTTCTTCTTTTCACAAGTAAGCTTATTTGTTCAACCAAAATGTCTAAATTCATAACAGAAACGAGAGCTCGTATTGCAGACGCTTATGGAAACAGATTTATAAAGGACCGAGTATTTCACTGTATTTGTACTTTTATGCGTTTGTTGACTCAGAGTTAACTACGGATTTAGACGAGAAAACAAAGAACGAATGCAAGGCGCGTTTATATACAGGGAGGGCATTTATAAACTTGCTGAACAGCTGTAGTTACTGTGATGAGATAACCACTTGCAATGGTCTAGTTGAAGCTTTGGTACCATCTTGCCAATATGGTTTCACTCGGTGTTAATTTATGTTTGTCCACAGCTAGCTATGGTGGTCATTCTTCGGGTCGTTACTCCAATGAAAACAGATAAATCGAAAACATATGTAAAGAACATGTCCCTAATGTGATACTTGAATTATCTGGAAAACTCCGCTGAAGCATGTAGGGAAAACTTTGAAAATTAGTCTCACGTCCTGCTTTTTCTAGGACGCCGGCGAATCGCTGTCAACAACGGCGTCGACTTTGGCGCGACGCCGGCAAGTGCCCAGATAACCATGCGCAGTAAGCCTGTCACGCAGTCCAACGGCGTCGTCGTGTGAAAGTCGTCAATTCATAAGCACCCTAACGTCTCTATCTTAAGTTCCCTGTTCTTTCTGCTCCGCGATTTCTTGTTGACATCTTCTCCTTCGTTGTTCACGCTGAATTTCAAGTCGGCGTTCTCCCTCCCGAGGAATTTCGGTGGAAATTTTCTTACTCGGCAAGGAATTGCAGCCACTTGTTGTGCTGCTGTTGTGTGTCATTTGTATGGGAAATTGCTCGTGATTCACCGATCGTAAACACTATTTCACAGACGATAAATAAACACAGCAGCTTTTCATGAATAAAACATGAAAATGCGCCATGGCTATCGGCGAAAAAGTCTATGTTGCCTGGAAACGCAAAATGCTCCATGACATAACGCTACATGACGTCGTTGGCGGACACCAACCATATTTATAACATAACAAACGTAAATCGCGCGCTCTGATTGGTCAGTTGGCCGCTACCATTTGCCCGTGGGTGCACGCCAAGAAACTGAGCTAGCGCGGCAAAATTTAGGCAAATTCAACAAATCTCCTCTCCTGACGGTAAAATACATCGATGAAATGCACAGATGAAAAGTGGAAGTTGAAGAAAATACTAAGCTGTCGTTTTGAAGGAAAAAAGACAAAAGATCAAGCGACAAATTTGCCCTGGATGAATTAATCACTGTTTTCCTCGCGGCTAGCATCGGAAAGAAAAATCGAGCGAGCGAAGATTTAAGGTCATTTTGTGTGTTTCTTTATAGAAGAGTTAGTCTGTTTGAAATGTAAATTTATCAATTAGCATTGTGTTATTGACTTTTTGGTCAAGCTGATGCTAAATTCAAGCAAATATTTTAGGAAACACGCTCAAACTCGAGACAGCTTTGTTGTGAAGTTTTCATCGCATCGATGAAAAATTTTAGTTGAGTTCAAACGGGCACATTACGGTGGAATAAGCGAAATTCATTTGCGTACAGAAACATTTGGGTTTTCAAATAAATTTTTCAAAAAAATAACTTCTGTGTGTATTATAGTGTTTCTCAGTGTTCATACATGTAACAGTTGTTCAGAGAACGGTCGAAAAACAACAGCTTCAGCGCCGGCTGTGTGTCGGCGAATTTCAGTTGCAAGTTTGACTTTCGTAGCAAGATTTCCCCAGACAGATTTCGATACAAAGCTAGTTAATTTCTTTTTAAAATTAGTGTCACCTGTTATTCTAAAGGAATTACAGTCAAATTTTTCTCATTTCTACTTTACGTTTATTCAAAAAATTGTCACATAAATAAGCTTGATAATTATTTCATTTTTTAGTTGGTGTTTATAGTTGCAGCTATAGTTTTCCCTAAATATTAAGAGCAAGTAGACAGATGCCATTCAGAATAACAACGAAAAACGTTTTTCAATTTACCTGAAGACGGAGAACGGTTGATTCAGCGAAAGAAAAACTCAAAGGCAAGTTGTTGAAAAACATAGACCATGATTTGTTTACGCGCGGGCAGATGGCAGCATACATGAACTCGTACCGATGACTCAACCGAAGGCAAATGAAAAATAATGTTTTTCTCTTTTGATTATGTTATATAAGAAATGGTAAACGTTGCAACCATTTCTTAAGAAAGATAGATAAAAATATGGGGCATCCAGTTTTGCTCGCGCGGCGAGATTATAAACTCTCTTCGCTCGAGAAATTATTATCATTATAATTAATAATATTATTGTATGAGGCTGAGAATATAATGATGTGACTGGTAAGCAGATGTTCCTCAAAAAGTAAATGCCAACCATCAAACTATATTTTTCTGCATACTCAAGCAATTTTCCCGTTTAGTTAAATTGGCGATATTGCCTTTGGATAGCTATGAACTATTACTCCATTTTCTTGACTTCTCCTGCCGGAACAGCTGCACTGTAGGCTGCCGAGCAACTGCCTACAAACAAGGTTGCGATTGTCTATTGCTGGCAATACATTTATCACATCGATGGAACATGACTATAATACATGTATTGCTTAAAACGTCCAAATTTGGTCTGTACCAGCTGGTTATGAAGGATTAACCAAGGGGTTAAAGCCATTCAGAAATGGCAGAATATTCTGGATGAATAGTAATATCTTTTATCCCAGCCGTAAAGAATACAGCCAATCAGAAATCCATATTCTGTGTTATTATACAGTAATTGTGACAATTATGCACCTCTTATTAATGCTTGTTTGGCTGTATTTTTTTTTCCATAACGAAGAGGAATACAGCAGAAAAAATAAATAAAATAAGAGAAAAGTAGAGGAAACTAAAATAATAAACAAATAAGTAGTTGATTAAAAATAAAAAAAAAAAATCAATGGTACAGTTTTGTGTACAAAAGGAAACAATGACAACAAAAATTACTGACCTAATGTTATTTCGTAGTCCTCATTTCTTTGTCTTATATTCACTTCAGGGGGTGAGAACCTGTTGACTATGAGAACCTCAGAGATTGGCACGTTGTCTGAACCCAGGTCCACCCACCACCAACTGGGGTTGTCAATGTCTGTACGTGCACACTGAGAACCAGGATTATGGTTTGTACCAACATTTCCATCCACTGCCTTCCAAGAATTGCCACCACAGCAGGTTCTTCTTTGCCTTGTCGGCTTTCCAAAAGCTAGGTTTTCTACACATGTGATATATGGAGAAGAAGCTCACATAAATGTTTTTTTGAATGAAACATGAGCCTTCACTTAGACTTAATTTTAATCTTGGTTAGTAACTTCTGTGAAGCAGCACCAAGTTAATTGTTTCAGGCCCCCAAAGGATTCAACGAATTAATTGCCAGAAGTGTGTGTTCGAATTTCCTCTCAAACTGATCGGCAAATCCACAAGAGGCCAATCATGGTATGTACTCAAATCCTGGTACACAGGGGTGGGGACCCTGAACAAAGATTCTGGCATTAGTTGTTTCCTGGACAGATTGACCATAGTTTAGCTTTGTCTGTGGTGCGGAGAAGCAGCCTTTTTTATACAAAGGGAGATTAGTTGAGATTCCCAAACAAGTTTCTCTTAAATAACCTGTAAGGCTTCAGATACCACAAACAGTGAAAAAGGCAGAGTCCAGTATATCAGAAAAGTGAAGGCTCATACAAATTGTTAGTAGTTTTCAAGCATTAATTGTGTTTGGCAGATACTTGTGACTAATTCATTGGGTTTAATGCTGTGGTAGACACCAATGGGGTGTGTGAGAAATCGGATGAGGGGAGGCATTTTTCTTTCCATACCCCACCAGATGGGCAATAATTGATCTATTAGGTATTTTCTATGCTGAGTTAAGTAAGAATTATCAAGGTACAAATATCTTTAATGTGCTGTGATAGGGTAAGTTCCAAGTATGATACATAGGTCTCATACTTCATAGGAAGGCAGTTCAATTGTTTTCTTGCCCAAAAAAGGACAAAGGGCAGGATTTTTTTTTTGGGGGGGGGGGGTGGTGGGGGAAAGAAGTGAATTAGAATTTCGTTTAACAATGGGCTCCTGCATTTAATAACCGTATCCCCTACCCTCACCGTTTGAGCACATAACTTTACTTCTTACCCCTGATGATTATTTAAATAAAACTGCAATCACCCATGAAGAATTAAAAACAATATGGTTCCTACCTCTGAAGAATATGGTTGTACCCCTAGTTAGTGTGGTTCTACCCCTTGAAAATTATATATATATATATATATATATATATATATATATATATATATATATATATAATACACCCGTTTTCAAAAAGGTTTTCATACAGAGAGATATATAGATAGATATATACTTTCGTTCCTTTGCACGTGCACCCGTGTGCATTTTTCACTTGTTATTGTCCCACTTGTGAAAAACTCGGTTCAACGATAAATTTTTTCGTCGTCGGGTTTTTTGTTCCAATTTAACATGTCGTTTTGAGTTTTTTTTTTAGAAAAATACATGCGCCCTACGATACAAATCTGCAATGGCGAATTATATAGCTGATTTTGGGAATGAGGAAAATATCCCACTAAGCAGCCGATCCGCGAGTTATACGGCGTCACCGAATTGGTAGGCCAAATGCCATGGCTTCCGTAGCAAGTGACGAAGCATTTTTATTGATGGAGTGTATTAAAAAAATGCGCTGACCAAGGGCGTGCTTAAGAGAAACTGTAAACTAACTTGAAAGAATTTGTGGCCGAGAGTGTATTCTGTCTTCAATGAGACGTTGACTTACAGGCCGTGATTTTACACGAAGAAAGGTGAGACATTAAGATATATGACCTGCTCATCATGGTTATGATAAAGTCTGCTTCTATGAACCTCGTCAACGTCTTAGTCCGTTTTAATCAACTGCTAAAATATTGTTGCTCCTTCCCACATATCCAATATGGACATCCACGGTCACATCTTCCTTCTCAGCGGTTTGGAAAACACTTTTTTTTTCATTTCATCTGCGTTTTTCCCCTTATCCTGTAACGACAACAATTATATGACCTACAAGTGACCGAATTCCTCATTTTTTAATTTTCAAGAGAATGCAAATCAAGAGAATTGCTGACAATATTCGTCCATTATTTTTTCAATTGACAAATTGGAACAAAGAACCTGACGAACAAAAAATTTATGGTTGAACCGAGTTTTTCACAAGTTGGACAATAACAAGTGAAAAAAAATGCACACGGGCGCACATGCAAGAGAACAAAAGTATATATATCTATCTATATATCTCTCTGTATGAAAACCTTTTTGAAAACGGGTGTATATATATATACACCCGTTTTCAAAAAGAAAAATGCATGCGCCCTGCGATACAAATTTGCAATGGCGAATTATATAGCTGATTTTGGGAATGAGGAAAACATCCGGCGAAACAGCCGATCCGCGTATAGGGCGTCACCGAATTGGTAGGCCAAATGCCATGACATCTGTAGCAAGTGACGACGCATTTTTATTGATGGAGTGTATTAAAAAATGCGCTGTCCAGGAGCGTGCTTAAGAGAAACTGTAGACTAACTTGAAAGCATTTGTGGCCGAGAGTTTATTCTGTCTTCAATGAGACGTTGCCTTACAGGCCGTGATTTTACAGAAAAAAGGTGAGACATTAAGATACATGACCAGCTCATCATGGTTATGATAAAGTCTGCTTCTATGAACTTCGTCGACGTCTTCGTCCGTTTTAATCAACTGCTATAATATTGTTGCTCCTTCACACATATCCAATTTGGACATCCACCGTCACATCTTCCTTCTCAGCGGTTTCGAAAACACATTTTTTTTCATTTCATCTGCGTTGTTTTAAAAATGAAAATCTTTGATGTTTTTCCCCTTATCCTGTAACGACAACAATTATATGAACTACAGGTGACCGAATTCCTCATTCTTTAATTTTCAAGAGAATGCAAATCAAGAGAATTGCAGACGATGTTCGTGCATTAATTTTTTTAATTGACAAATTGGAACAAAGAACCAAGTTTTTTCACAAGTTGGACAATAACAAGTGTAAATGCACACGGGCGCACGTGCAAGAAAACAAAAGTATATATCTATCTATATATCTCTCTATATGAAAACGTTTTTGAAAACGGGTGTATACACCCGTTTTCAAAAAGGTTCAACGATAAATTTTCTTTTCGTCAGGTTCTTTGTTCCAATTTGTCAATTAAAAAAATAATGCACGAATATTGTCTGCAATTCTCTTGATTTGCATTCTCTTGAAAATTAAAGAATGAGGAATTCGGTCACTTGTAGGTAATATAATTATTGTCGTTACAGGATAAGGGGAAAAACGCAGGTGAAATGGAAAAAAGATGTGTTTTCGAAACCGCTGAGAAGGAAGAGGTGACGGTGGATGTACATATTGGATATGTGGGAAGGAGCAACAATATTATAGCAGTTAATTAAAACGGACTAAGACGTTGACGAGGTTCATGGAAGCAGACTTTATTATAACCATGATGAGCTGGTCATATATCTTATTAGTATATACACACTCAGTGATCTTGGTGATTTAAGCAATCTGATTGGTTCGCTATCTCGGACTATTCAACAATATTCACCTCCTAGCGAGTGGATAATGTGTGAGCTCGGTGTTTTTCACATTTTTTTAGAGAATGATCTTTTAAAAGTCGACAAAATCCTAGGGCTGACTTTTTTTAGGGCGTCTGGAAAAGCCGGAAACCGGAATCCGGAATAGGAACGGGAATGGGAACAGGAACCGGAACCGGAACCGGAACCGGAAACAGCAACGGAACAGGAACAGCAATTTGAAGGGGAACCGATACAAGAACAGGGATATCATTTACTTCAAATTATTTTAATTCGAATTCAATTTATACAAAAAATAAGAACACTACTCTGGTATCATGCTCCCCCCCCCCCCCCCGAATCTCTTTATAATAACGGCAGCGAGAAGGTAGAAAAAGCCGCAAGTTAAATAAGCGTGAAAGCAACAGCTTTGCGAGTGCATCGCGCTTTCTGTCAATTTCTTCACCGCGTATGCACAACTACGATGTAAATGATCAAATCTTAAGTTCTCTTGAGAACGTGAACGGCAGGCAATAAATTTTATTGTGTCTTTCTGAGCTCGGACGCGGATTCCAGCTTCATTTCCCAACCTTTAAAAGACTGGGCAATTTGGAATTAATGAGAAATAGTTTGAATTAAGACCCGAATTCAATTTCTCAGTGGCGTTTTCGCTGGCGTTGCCGTCGTCAGATCTTAAGGTTCCTTTTGTCTCTAACAGGAAGGTGGTTATCACATGTTAATATTATTTGTCAGACCATGTGTATACGAGACACCCATCGGAGACGTTTATTGGGCTGCCATACACCTCAGGTTTGTTCCATAGATATATTGTACGGTGCTAAATTGGGAAGTTAACCAGATATAGATAGTCCACAGCTTAAAAAGGGTATTAACACGTACCTCCTCCCCCTCCACCCCCCCCCCACCCCCCCAAACCCATCCCAGCCAGTACTTTATCTACCTCAACCGCGTGCAATAGGGACCTTAATAAGCAAGCAGAACGTTGACGTCCAGGACATTAATATGGAAACTGGAAGTGGATGTTTTCTGTCTTTAGGTGCTCTGACTCAACAAATTCGTACAGTGGAAGGTAAGAGGAAGAATTCAGATTCGTTGTGTGAGACAGAAGCGTTCCATCAAGCGACGGTCAGCGTTCTCGTAGCTTAAGTTCGCTATTATGTTTGACACGAAAACACAATGTGTCATAGGCTAAAGATAAAGAAAGGTTAATTAGATTAACATTTCAAGGGTGTTTTCTTGTTTCTTTAATTATTGCTCTGGCTTTTTATTTATATCACGATTATATCTTTTTCTTTTCATATCTCTATACACTGTTTATATATATATATATTACTCTACCCCTAAAACTCTACCCCTAAAAAAATTCTCAGTTTGTGTAACTTACCCCTGAAGAATTCCATTATTTTGTCAGGTCAACCAGTGGCGGGGGGTGTGGATATTATAATACAATAGCCCAATAATTCCACTGTCATGATAAATCAGCACTTTGGAAAAGATTTGCGGCTAGATTACAGGACACAGGGCCACTTGTTAACATATCATTAAATAACAAAAGCGTCTACTGTTATATAAAACGTTTTTCAAAGCCTCTCAACAAGGTGGACTTGAGTAGCCCTGTATTCTTTCAGTGGTACCAATGATTCCTCGGCCTCAATCAAACGGCTCAAACACGCGGACATCTAGCGCTTCTTTTATCATTTGAGATCCAAGCGGCCTCGATTTCGAAGTTCGGGTAGAAGTGAAAAGAACACAGGGAGTTCTGAATTCCGACAAAATCTTAACAACTGAATAAAGATTACTTACTTCATCGGTGCGTGAAATGTGCTCTCTCTTGGGCGGCGATTTTAAAATTTGCCGTCAGCGTGAAGTCTGGAACCAAGATCTCTGCCTCATCCCCAGGGTCTTCTCGTTTTCCAATGAGAAGACTTTGGGGACGAGGTTGAAATCTCTCTTCGCCTCTGATTTTCCGAAAATTTTCGAATTTCCAACAATCCCAGCACCTTCATAATTTCTCGGTTACTGTCCTTTCATTCACCCCAAAATTTAAAATTACAAAATGTTGTTCGTACTTTACGATTGTATTTGATCACGTCATTTCAGCATTTTTGAACGACGCACGTCCACGCAACCGGAAGTGGAACTTTTTCCCTTTCTGATCTGATATAGAATCGGGCCTACTGGAAAAGCCGGGAGGCACAAAACACTAAGAACTCCGAGGGGTATCCCTTCCGCTGGGGTAACTATAAGCAAAAATCGTTTACCTGGCTTTAGTTTTACTCCATATATTTCTGTTCTCAGACAGAACCTGTTGTGACTTGTTTGGCCAACGAATCTCAGCGTTTTCGCTAAAACACCCTCAGAGAGGATGTTTTTATTCTCTGTATTTCTGTCGATGTTACCTGTAAAAGTCTAACCACAATACAGCAGTTCAGTCATATTAAACCGTCAAAATAGATACAGTCAGTCTATTACATTTCAAAACAGGGAAAATAGTACGCAAGTACATTTACCCAGGGCTTTTATAAGAACAATCTGGCTGTTTTCCATAGAGATTGCGTCAACAATCAGGGAAGTTTGAAATTGTCAGTTTCACTGATACTTCTTTTATCATTGTCCTTTCCATTACTCATTTTATTGTCATTATTCATTATTATTGTCATTAGGTTAAAGGATTAACCAGTTCTTCTAATCGAGTTTTTACTTGCATGACGAAGGCAATAGAACGTAACAGATAAACACTTTTCATTTACATTTCGAAAGAGTTCCTCGTTTTGTAAAAGTCAAAGGCTTTCAGTTTAAGCTAAGTCAGTTTATGACTAAAGTTTTCCTTTTAGAATTTTTTTTAGATTTTACCATAGCATAACTTATTATTGTTATTATTATAGCTTTTAGGGATCTTAAAATTTTTATTTATTATTTATTCATTAATTTTTAACTTAATGTAAAGCGCTTTTGAATATTCTTCTATAGTTTTAGCGCTATACAAATTCATTATCATTACGCAGCCTAAGTCTTTGTTATTTTTGCTGTTTTTGCTTTGTTTTGGTTTTTTGTTGTTAGAACGATTCTCGTATGACCTTGAAAAATAGTTTCGGTAAGTGTTTTTTATTTGTTTTATCAGCAAATGATGAAAAGATCGAAACATGGACTCTTCTTTTTCCCGCCAAAGAAAACCCTAATATGGAGAAGGCATCGTTCGATTGGCCAATCGTGTTACAGAATAACGTCAAAGCGAATAATCGATTACTTTCTAGAAAGTTTTCGGCCAAGACGTTTTTTCAACCGAGCGTTCGCTTAACCAACCAAAAGCCACGCGCGTTTGTATATGTTCGTCCGATAAACCAATCAAATGGCTATATTTCCGTTCGTTTGTTGTTTCTGTTTTGTTCGCTTGTTTTCATTTCAAGGTCATGCGAAAATCGCACTTTTTGGTTTGGTTTGTGGTTGTTATTGTTTTTGTTGTGGTTGTTTTTTATGCAAAAGTTGGCATTAATAAAGTAGAAGGAATGCAGAAACTTACCTTATTTTGACCATGTTCCTTATAATCTGTCCAGGTTGTTCCATCTGTTGATACCTGGATTGTGTAGGTCTCTATCCACTGATCTGCATTTGGATTTCCTTGTGTTGACACAGCACAGACAATATGGATGGTTTCCAGGTCTATTTGTAAATAAGGATTAGCTTCTCCTGTAGACGCACACCATGCTTTTATTTCGTTCAAACGTCCATTCTTGGCTTCTGATACCCCAGAGGAGGCGCTTATACTGTTATCTGGGATTTTACCACTTCCAATTCCAAGATCCAAATCGATACAGTCTCCTTGGTACCCGAAAAAAAAAACAGGAAATAAATGAATACGTTTTTCGCTCTCGTTGTCCGTGTACCGTAAACTGCCGTTTCTAAGTCCCCCTCTCCCACTTATAAGCCCCTCCCCCTCCCAGTTATAAGGCTCATTTACCTGTAACCCTCCCCCCCCCCAAAAAAAAAAAAATGCATCCGACTTTCCCTCCCTGCGGATATAAGCCCCCATATGCCATCTTGATCCGCCATTGTCGCCAATCATTGGCAACAGTAAATGAGTTAAAAATCATCATTTTTGTGCTCAATTATCTCACTGTTTTAGTATATACTAAAACAATTATTCACCTCAGTGTCGGTGGCTAGTGGTTAATTATCCAAAACTAGCCACCTCCACTTCGTTGAATAATTGTGGTATATTTCATTTTAAATAAAACCGGTATCAACTGATGTATTGCATCCTCTTTTTTTTCTCCATTTACCGTCGTCCGACCGACCCAAATTTTTGGCATTTTCAAAAAAAAAAAAAAAAAGTTACACCATTTTTCACTTGAAATAATTCTCTTAATCTGAAAAATGGGCATAGTTAAACAGCATAACGAAAAACAGGAACAAAAACATGAACATTTTTCACAGTATATTGTACATTTTGTTAATCACAATATGTGAATGTTAACTTTTTTAAAACGTCGTCCTAGGATACGAGGGCCTACTATTCCGAGACTTCTTGTGATTTTTTTTGTTTTTGTTTTTGTTTTGTTTTTTTTCAATCCGACTGACCGCGACCCAATATCAGGGAACGCATTCGACGGTAAACAAAGAAAAAAAAGCGGGATGGCCTAATCATGATAAAAATTTGATCTGTGTATAAAAGGATCCTAAGAAGCCAAAAAAACCCACAAGTTATATATTTCCGAGATAAATACTCACTGCTGAAAACCAGTGATCACATGTCATTTGGTCTTTTTCAGTTCTTTCATTTACTTTTTTTTTTTTCAATTTATTCTTTAGTGAAAAGCCTGGATTACATTAACAGTTATAATAAATTTAATCTGAAAATAATGCTAAATTAAGGGTAATACAAAATCAATAAGTAAAAAAGGAAATAACACTATTTTTTAAAGAAAAAAAATGCAAAATTTGAAAAAGATAGTCTCCCTCGCAGCCGTAGCGTTGCGTGACATCCAAAAAACGGCTGCGAGGGAGACTACCTGGCAGTGAGCAAGGCTTCAAAAGAGAGTAAAAAATCAGTGGTACTCAATAGTGACGTCCTTAATATTTGCATAATATCTCAGGAACTGTTACTAATGAACTAACAAGGGAAGCTTATTTATGCTAAAGCTAAGTATTCATAGAAAGTGCTTATACGAAACAAAAAACAGTTATAATGGAATTTAGAGTTGTGCTTTTCATTATATTTTGACAGGCATTGCTGCTTGTGATGGATCATAACAATTCCAAATAACTGAAATAAGGGGCGCTTTCCATTTAGCCAAAATTTCCGGAATTTCCGGTTTGGCGGTAAATGGAACACGTTTCGTCGGTTCGTCCCACTGGAAAATTCCCAGAAAAAGTGGAAAATCTAAAAAGGTGGTCCCGTTTTCCCGGTTTGAATTTCCGAACGGAATGTCGTGTTCCATTTACGTTTCTCGTACTTTGTACCAGTTCCAGGTCCACGGTCGGGCACCGCCACGTACCGGGGTTTACGACCAAATGGAACAACTTTTTACCAATCGGAAATTCCACTTTTGCTACCACTGAAATTTCCGGGTTTTTTTCCTAAATGGAAAGCGCCCAAGAGCTCAATGAAAATAATAGACATGGCACGCCAGTCTGTCATTTCGAGAAGATTTCTAACCAATGGACCGATCCGAAGTAGCGAACAAAACGAAACTGCTTACTCACGATACAACACTGAGGAAGTAACTACGTAGTAGATTCTTAGATATTATAGAAGCTGAAACTGAAGAAAAGCAACAATTCGGCAATTTCTAGAGCTTCCCAATAGAAAACAAAGAATGACAAGTCTTGTTCACCGATACAGTACAAATCTAACATGTCACTTAAAGAAGCGGGACCGGCTTCGTGTTTTTAAGTGTAGCAGGAAGCAATATCTAGCGAATCTTAATTACGCTACAATCTAGTAGATTTACTTACAATAAAAGATTAATTAAATTAAATGAAAAATAATGGGAAGCTAGGAAGCTAAATTAACCAGTTGGTTTTCTTGTTAGCTCCCTGAAACGTATTTTTACGTGAAGTCAAGCCAAAGGGCACAAAAACGACCATATATGCAGGCTTGTGGACAGCTCGTAACAGATAACACTGGCCTACCTGATACCAAACAGACGAGAAATAAGAGAACTATCACCCGGAAATAGAGCGCTGGATAACCCCACGCCATGTTAGTGTGTTTTCGCTTCGCCCTCTGAAAGTAATATGAACTATTCACGTTACATCTGAATTGTAAATATCATCTCTGGGGATTAATTAATGATATGTAAATGAGTATATATAAGGGGCCGACCATTTAACTCTTGAGGGGGAGGGGGGGGGGGGGCGGGGGTGCGGTGGGTGATTTTGAAAAAAAAATTCCTGCGAGTGCTTGTCGGAAGAAAAAAAATTGCGTGCAGCACAAATGTAATAGAACAAAAATTCTTCCGCTGCTGTAAGAAAGAAAAAAAAAAATGTTGCAAAGCTATTTCATCATTCCGGGGGAGCTTTACAAAATCGCAGCAAAACTGCAACCATTCTCTTCCCTTGCTCCCTTTGAACTCTGGATTTGATGATGCTGCAAAATTATTGCTTCATTTGTGCAATGGATTATAAGCTTATCACAAGCAGTATTATAAATGGAGGTAATTTTTTAATTAAAGAATCAAGTTTTAATAGACAATGAAAGTTATTGTTTTCATTTTTAACAGAAACATTTTTATGTAATTTTTTTCTATTTAAATATAATATTTATGGAATGCCTTTTCTCTATTTAAGTAAATATAATATTTTTTTAAGTTTTAGTAACGCAGCTATCAATGTCCAGCCCCAATGGGGGGAGTGCAGGTATACCCAGGGGCTATTGACGATTGATTTCAAATATTTTATATTTTTGGGTAATAAATTTCAAATTCCACACCCTCTGCCATTTCAAACCTTAATTGTTACTCGAAACATCCCCTCCCTTGGACAGAGTTCACAGGTCAAATGCCCCACCTATCTGTCCGCACTCCCCCTGTTAGGGCAATGCATTGATAGGTGCATAAAAAGTAGCCTGCGAAAACATCCGTTCCTCCTCGCTCTTGCCGCTGGGGACGTTTCGCGCGGAGGAACGTCTGTGACTCAGCGGCAGGAATTCCATACTGATGACGCAAACCAATGTTCACATAACAAATCCAGTAGTCATGGGGTTTTAAATGTAAATTTGTCCAATTTTACGTGTCTTCTGGTCGATTTTGGTAAAGTGTTGTGTTCATCTGCCAACGAGCTCCAGCAAAACTCAAATGCTTCTTCTAGAGAAGACTATATGACACAAATATTGACTGTTTTGTTAGAGATTCTTCGCGTTTACATTTGACCTTTGTTGCCTTTTGTCTTTTGTCTGTCATTCGTAAACAGTAGCTAAAACAATGGAACTACTCTGTCGACCAATCAGCCCTTCTGACCGGATTCCGGACAGATTTTACGTCATCAGTACGCAGATGTTCCTCCGCGCTAGACTGCTTGCAGTCCGCCTTTTCTCTTATTAAAAAAT
>OZ038003.1:8391497-8406497 GCA_964035705.1 Porites rus | reverse complement strand
AAGTAAATTGCCACCAATGTAAATGACGTTGGTGCAGAGATACAAAAACGAAACGTTTCTGGTAATTTAAGGGGGTTGTAAAAAGAAACGCGAGTTGCTCTCTCTCAGCAGTCTGGTAGTTGTATACAGGATCAGATCAAGGTAATCATGAAATTTGAGAGCCAAACCAGTAGAACAAGCTCAAGTGAAAAAAACCATACAAATAAAAGACATTCTGAGAACAAGGCATATGAAAAGATAAACATAACAAGTTTTTGTTATTGTTATCTTTTTTATTTGCATTTACACAGTATTACATACATACATAGTAATTATCTACAATACACGTAGATAAAAACTCATTAACATACTTGCACATACATACCATTACAGCTTAAAAGAACATTACATTTTCTTTTTTATTTAGTATATACATGCGCAATAATGCAGGCTAGAATTGACTTACATACGTTTCCATTTTTCCATCAGTTTATCTAGGCTCGTGTTTCTACTACAAGTGCGTTAATCAGCAATCAATGAATGAGGGTGAGTATCATATGAAGAAGACATGATACGAAAGCCGAATTCGATAATTGTTTTATTATTCATTCAAGTAATTTCTAGTTTATAAACATAGTTAAAACATGCTTACCTCCATCGATGTTAAGTTCACCTTCGATAGTGCACGTTTAGGGTTGTTCAGCTCCGTAAATATTCTCCAAATAGCAGATGTCGCCCTTCGAGTTGTCTTCTTGCTGTTCTTGCCGTTTTTTAGCTATTATTTCGCGTAGGTCTTACTCTTGAAACGAGTGAAATGCCCACCATTTTTGTTTTCACAACCAAAACAACTCAACTTCGTCCCCAGGTCTTCTAGGTTAACGGCGCACTTTTGAGGTCATTGGTTGTTTAACCGCAAAATTCTTCCAAATTTGGTCATCATTAGGTGATTATGGTGAATTATGCGTATGCTTTTAGCCAATCAGAAACGGAGAAATATTTTGAATGAATAGTAATAAACATTAACAAGTGCTCTAGGATGTTTAATTGCCTAATCTGTTTGGCAAAACAAGAAAGGTTTTTTAAATGCTTGTTCTGAAGAAAGTTCCACATACCAGACATTTAAAATTAAAATACAAATCTCACAGGGTGAGAATATGAAAGTTATATTTCATTGCTTTAAAGAATGAATACCAAAATATTAGCATTGTTCCACTTAAAGAGATTGAAGCCAGTTATATCAAGGATCAAAAAGTGTACTCCACTCAGTCTTGTTACCATTACTAACTGAATATCAAGCCACTTCAGGCTCTTCCTTCAAATCAAAACAGAAGAAATTCCAATTTTTTTGCTAGCAGTGAAAAAAAAAAAGCCATCTAAGCGGGCACGTGATGGCGCGTACTGTCCACTTACTTAGCCATGACGCGTACTGTCCTATCAAACTGTTCTATTGAGGCTGAAATCAGGGCAGTTGATAGCCAATCAGATTTGAGAATTTTGTTGTAGTTATGATTATCCCTTAAACTAGTAGTAATTGCAAATTAGGGGAGTGCGTTCGATAAGGGGGGGGGGGGGGTGTATGGTGGGGTGGTGGGGTGGTGGGGTGGTGGGTAGTGAGTGGTAGTGGGAAGGGGGTGCAAAACCTGATGGACCTGTAATATTGAGAAATCAGAATCAAACACTTTTATCAATACGAATACCAGCAGCTGTCTTTATCAGTGTTATTGTTTATCCTTCCACTTTAAAATTCGTTACTATTTCATTTTTCCCCAAAAATGGAAGAGCGTACTGTACTTTTTACATTTACTTGGCTAAACCTCTAAGTAAAGTACATGTAAGTAACAACAGGTCAAACACTGACTACTACCCTCAGAATATTTCTTTGCTCTCTAGGATGGTCAATAAAATTGGCTAAAAATTAAGATACAGAAAAATGAAAGTTAACTGAAAAGTTTAAGCGTCGAGTATCACTTTAAACCCTTGATGCGTGACACTATGCTAACACGACTCACACACCCGGAATTAGTGAGATGAAAAGGTCAACGTTTCACTGTTCAACTTCTGGTATATTTTTCAAAAATGGTGACAAACAAAAGCAAATACAACGCTGTAAATAGCTTTTAAAAGCGAAAAGATGTAATTTGTAATAAAATTAAATATGGTCGATGTAAGCTGATCTTGCATGAATCCATAAAAACAAATACAGTGTGCAGAACGCATTGTTAACATAATATCTACAAATCCGATTATCTAATTAGAATGGAAATTTTCCTATGTAAAACAAAAACTCAATTGAAAACTGCGAGAAAAACCATAAACAAACCTGTAGTAAACAGAAAATCGCCAACCTTTCATCTGTGAACGAATGTCACAAAATGGATACAAGCTCCCTGGTGAGAAAACCTGAACACATGAGATCGAGGCAAAATGTGCCAGGCCGGTCCAAGATGGCGTCCAAACCGTGAAATCGCCTGGCATATAGAACAGTTACTACCTCATGTACGGTACACAATTAGTAATTGTCCTCCCTCGTCGAACACAATTATTTGTCCAGTTATCCCTTATCCCTAAAATCCCTTAACAGGGCCTCATAACTATTCATTTATATATTCTCATATTCTTTGTTTCCACACGGTTCAGGGTGCAAGTGGAAGGAAGCATTAGCATAATCTTGTTTCGTTTTACAATCATCAGCGTCTCTATCTGGGTTCTTCATAAGAGTTCCATATTCTGAATTTATTGTCGTTTGCTGCATTTGAGTAGGACGCAGCTCCATACAATTTGACTCCTTTGGAGGAAACGGGACTTCTGCATGGCCTAAGATTGAAAATGGTTAGAATCCGATCAAAATTGCACTGGAAAAGGAAGAATGGAAACCGTTGAAAACTCAGTTTTAAACTAAAAATGTCCATTATTATTTATAAAACCTTAATTTTCGTGATCCTTCACCTCCTTCAATTTCGCAGAGCACAGCAAGGGAACAGATTCTCTCCAAGAGAAATGATTAAAGCAACTGCTAAGACGATGTTTGATATTGCAAAAGCTGCAATGTTAAAACATGTGTGTTAAAGTTCTTGTGAGGCGATTGTTAAACAACCTTGTTTCTCGAGTCAGCTCTCTTCCTCCCTCGAGGAACGACGAGAGATCAAGGACTCCGCGAATTTAATATTTAATATTGGTGTATTACGTATGAGGCGGAAAATAGCTTTAAAAATATGATCTAATATGCTCAATTAGATCTGGTACTTAATTGTTGATTATAATGCGTCATGAGAATTTTATTAGCGTGCGTGGTAGGATTCGAAAGGAGATGGGAAAGGGTGGGAAGGGAGAGGCGGGGATTGAGAACAGAGGGAAAGGGATTCTCTCTCCCTTTTCTCTAAACCATTTTCTTCAAAGGAAAGTAAAACAACCACCCTATAAACAGACACAGTTTATGACCTTTAGATATACTCCCTCAGGAGATTGAAACTAAAACCAAAAGTAACCAGGGACATGATTTTGCCAGATATCTAACAGACGTGTTTTGACTTATTCCATTCACACTTGTCTAGCTTTGAAGCTGGTGAATCCTTCGGCTACTAGTAAGTGTCATATCCTATACCTTAGCTTCCCACGCAGACTTCATTGTCTCGTCACACAACAATTGTAATTTTGGTCAGATAGAGAGGGGGCAGAACTTGACTGACAACAGGGTCTTTTTGTGAAGTTTCAGATAATTCAGCTGCTAAAACAATGCGTCTTTGAGTTCGACGGTTCACTCGACTGTACTGAGACAATAAACATTGGAAGCTGTATTAGAATCAACTAACAAACCTGCAGTGTTTGAAGGCTTGTCACATGTTTGTGGGCACGCGTTCCCTCCCTGTGTTTCATTATCATCAGATTTGTCAACTGCGGGTTTGAAAATGAAATGAGTGAAAGAACATTCTAATCAGTCAGCTAGTCGGAAGGTGAGGACAGAGAGAAGTGTGACGTCACGTTACCATGGTACTGAGTCATTCATAAGGCTATCGGTAAGTCAATAAGCAAATTACTCTGTCATTCTATTTTTCTTTGTACTGTGATCCTCTCATCAGCAAAAGTTAAAAGTTCCGTCTAAAAGTACTGCTGAAGAGGTTTCACTAAAACAGTTACACCAAAGGAGAACTCCTTATTACATACAGATTTCCATGGCCCTTGGGTGACTGCATTACAGGGTGTAGCGAAGACTACTGTTGGTCAACAAAGGAGACTTTTGTCTGGTTGGTTAATCTCATCTGTGATTTCATTGGTCAATCTGCTAAAATTGATTCTAAGAGCGGGAAAGAATGCGAAGTTTGGAGGCGTCGGTTAACATTTTCTCTCATTCAGATTGATAGTCTGTTTGTGCAAAAAGGAGCTCGTTTGAATGGAAACTGTTTCGTTTCCCGAAAACATAGATTGGTACTTAATTTTTGTGGCAGATGCTTGGTATTAAAAAGGGAAATCGTGGCGAGTGATCGACGGATCAATTCAACCGCAGTGAGTCAAACCCTACAGTGTTCAGCGCAACGAAACCCGCGAGACGTGGAGGAAAATTTCGCCTTTCAAGAAATGTCCGTCATTATTACCAGAGTTTTCAGCACAGGAATGAATTACTGTTAAATAAAGTAAGTTGCTGTACAATGAAAACGTGTGATTTTTAACGTAGTGATGATATTTTAACCAAAACAGAGTAAGAGCCTATTCCGATGACGCTGTGGAAAATTGTAAATTACATGACCATTAGCACGCAACTCACTAATAGTAGCTTAGTTCAGCGAAACGATGTTTGTTGGCCACTAAACCAAGGCAAAAATGCAAGAATACAATTAGAAAGTCGTTGTTTTAAGAAAATAAAGTGGTTTTATTGATAAAATTGTAATAATTTTCCAAACACTTGCTGTTATAAGAGTCGACACCAAGCAGAAGGGGAAAAATTCACAGTTTCCAGAAAAACTTGTTCAAGTATCCTAGACTTTTATCGTGGGCTTTGGGACAAGAAATCCCTTTTGTTAGAGATAGTTCATTAATCGAGGAAGAGGCTTGTGCAAAGAATCTGCAATATAAAGTGTTATGGCACTTAAGAAAAGCAAAAACGTTTTATCTTCTCAACGTAAAAACTACCAAAATGGCGTCCCAGGACTATTTTTAGTGTTTCTCATTATGTTAACAGTGTCAATGATTTTAGTGTCTTTAATTCTTGGCCCTGAAAGAGTACAAAATTTCAAGTAATATTTGCTATCATTTCGATGCTTTACTTTGAACTGCGACGAATAATGAAAATTCGAATGTTGCGTGCATGGAATTTTAACCAAAGAGAGAAGAAATGTTCTTGTCACTAGGACAATTTTCAGCCAAAAAGTCCATTTTGAGTTTGCGGGACGAGGATCGCGTTTAACCGATAACACACCAGTAAAGGAAGAATTAATAGAGCGAAAAATAATGTGTATTTAACTGGCAAGGTATTGAATCAGTATCAGCCGGTATTGAAAATGAAAGTGGTCACTGGTAGAAAACGCACTTGTACTGTCCTCTCAAGGAATTCTTTTGCTTATTCTTACAAATTTGTGGTCTCTAGGGCAGCTCTTATTGAGAATAATCGCGTTGACGGATCAAGTGTGGGAATTTAATTTATAGCGGAGCTCTGGCGCGCGAAGCCCGCCTGCGGAGCACCATTGGTAAGTAAATCTACCCATCCCAGAAAATTTGGTAATCACGTGACCGTACACCGCCCGCCCGCCCAATGCCCGTCCGTCCGCATCACAGGGAAACCAATGTTCAATCCCACACTTTCTAGCTAGTTTGGGAGCACAGGAAGACTGATGTTGCACACATATTGCACATCAATGTTGTGATCAATTGACAGCTGTCAAAACAGGGTCCCGCTGACCAGTATCACCTGACCGTATCGTAGGCTCAGGTATCGACCCATCGAAGTCGAGTATTTTTTTGAAGTTATCCGCTGACAAGTTACTAGTTTTCAAATGATTGTAGGCTCAAGTTTAATTTTTTTCAATTCATATGAAATATATTGTGTTTTATATGTGCCGCACAATTAAAATTTTGATTTTAAACTAACCTCAGAAGCTAAGATTCAGGCAGTTTTTACAGGCAGGGAAGACATGCCAGTTGTTTTTGACTTTTCTCACCAAGGTCACGCTTTGGTCACGCTCTATGTCCAATTTTTACGCTCTGATTGGTCAAATTTGACAGGTGAATTCATGCGGAAAACTTATGCAGCATCTTGAAACTTGTTACTTTGACAGCTGAAGCTGACAGAGTTTTGTGTCAACTTTTGATGTTTTTAACTGTCTTTTTCCACTGAACATTGTACAAAATGAACTTCAGCTGCTATCAAGAGTCTTCTGTTATTCATGGCTAGTTTGTTTATCGGGTTTTTGGTTGGGAAATATGTCGCTTGTCAAAGTGAGAAATCCGATTTTGGATGGCATCGTTTTCGTTTTTCACCTTGCTTGATGCAAGAGGGTTGAAAAGTCTGAAGTGATTTTGGCCTTGCTTGATAGTTTTCAGTGCATCTCGAATGGTAAGCCTGAGTAATTATTTTATTTGATGTTTGTTTTTTATATCCAATTCAATGAAGTCAAGTGTAGTTTATGGGGCTATTTAGTTTATGCACGTTTGTAAGATTTGAGACAATGATCTGACCGAGTATCAGGTTTGATTATAAGCTTATAGAACTTTAAAAGCCTTCAGACATTTTCTCACCGCAAATAGAAAGAAAACGTTCCAAAGAATATTTAGTTATAATTCTGGCTGTAAAAGAAAGCTTTGAGCGATTTTCTTGCCTCGAGTTTATCTTTGAAAAACGCAAACACCGGGAAGCCGGTTTAAAACATAAACAAGGATTTTCAGACACACTTTAAAAGTTGTCTTCGTGAATGAAAATTGTTGTCTCTGTATATGTTTCACCGAAATATTTTCCTTTTATTGATTGTTAGTAGTCTCTTTTGCAATTATCATCGCTGTTGTGCCGTTTGTTTTCAGTCGCTCATGAGCATAGCTTGCAGGAGTAGTCAAAATGCCGCGCGTATCAAACGCTTTTGGAGATTACATGATCGTTATAAAGCCATTATCTTGAAGCGTATAACTGTCTTAATCTTAATTTAAACAGTCGAATTTGACGCTTGTCAAAAGTGAGAACCGGCTCGCCGTATAGGTGATTTTGGAAATTTTTTAAACGGTTTCGCTAACGCGTGCTTCGATCGTCCTGAATAATGAATGAGTGCAATTTGTATTGCAAAATTGTGAAATACTGCATTCTGTCCGAGGTCTGTATGATAAAAACAGCGCCTCATGGTACTATTTCACCTCAGATGTGATGTATAAAAAGTATAAAAGGTTGGTTTACACGTCCCCAGACTTGTTGGCAAGATTTTGTAAAGTAAACTTATCGAACGCAAAAAATTCGGCGTGATTTGTTTTCCTAATGTACTGTGATCAAGAACCATTATGGCTACGCTATTTTTAAGGTGTACATATAAGGCTATCAAGTCGATGTAAGATTAATTTCAACTCTTAGCTTGGACTGTTTGCAAATTGATTTTTTTCGAAAATTACTTAGCCTTCCCGTCAAAAGTCACATGAATGTGCTCTAAAGTTTACTGATTTGTGAGATATGTCCAGAAATGCACGCATTGGCGAAAATGGCAGAAATGGCAATAAATCGCCAAAATCGCCAAACTATAAACAAAAATTCAAATGAGATGGTAAAGGGGCCCTTTGCAAAGTGGCGATTTTGGCGAAAATGGCGTATTTGGCGAAAATGGCAGAAATGGCGATTAATCGCCAAACACGCCAAACTGTAAACAAAAATTCAAATGAGATGGCAAAGGGGCCCTTTGGAAAAGTGGCGATTTCGGCGAAAATGGCGTATTTGGCGAAAATGGCAGAAATGGCGATTAATCGCCAAACACGCCAAACTGTAAACAAAAATTCAAACACGATGGCAAAGGGGCCCTTTGGAAAGTGGTGATTTCGGCGAAAATGGTGTATTTGGCGAAAATGGCGGAAATGGCGCTCAATCGCCAAAATCGCCAAACTGTAAACAAAAATTTAAATGAGATGGCAAAGGGGCCCTTTGCAAAGTGGCGATTTCGGCGAAAATGGCGTATTTGGCGAAATGGCAGAAATGGTAATTAATCGCCAAAACCCCCAAACTATAAACAAAAATTCAAATGAGATGGCAAAGGGGCCCTTTGGAAAGTGGCGATATTGGCGAAAATGACGTATTTGGCGAAAATGGCAGAAATGGCAATTAATCGCCAAAACCGCCAAACTAGAAACAAATATTCAAATGAGATGGCAAAGGGGTCTTTTGGAAAGTGGCGATTTCGGCGAAAATGGCGTATTTGATGAAAATGGCAGAAATGGCGCTTAATCGCCAAAATCGCCAAACTGTCAACAAAAATTCAAATGAGATGGCAAAGGGGCCCTTTGGAAAGTGGCGATTTCGGCGAAAATGGCGTATTTGGCGAAAATGGCAGAAATGGCAATTAATCGCCAAAATCACCAAACTATAAACAAAAATTCCAATGAGATGGCAAAGGGGCCCTTTGCAAAGTGGCGATTTCGGCGAAAATGGCGTATTTGGCGAAAATGGCAGAAATGGCAATTAATCGCCAAAATCGCCAAACTATAAACAAAAATTCCAATGAGATGGCAAAGGGGCCCTTTGCAAAGTGGCGATTTCGGCGAAAATGGCAGAAATGGCAATTAAACGCCAAAATCGCCAAACTGTAAACAAACAAATACAAATGAGATGACAAAGGGGCCCTTTGGAAAGTGGCGATATTGGCGAAAATGGCGTATTTGGCGAAAATGGCAGAAATGGCGATTAATCACCAAACACGCCGAACTGTAAACAAAAATTCAAACACGATGGCAAAGGGGCCCTTTGGAAAGTGGCGATATTGGCGAAAATGGCGTATTTGGCAAAAATGGCAGAAATGGTGATTAATCACCAAACACGCCAAACTGTAAACAAAAATTCAAACACGATGGCAAAGGGGCCCTTTGGAAAGTGGCGATATTGGCGAAAATGGCGTATTTGGCGAAAATGGCAGAAATGGCGCTTAATCGCCAAAATCGCCAAACTGTCAACAAAAATTCAAATGAGATGGCAAAGGGGCCCTTTGGAAAGTGGCGATTTCGGCGAAAATGGCGTATTTGGCGAAAATGGCAGAAATGGCAATTAATCGCCAAAATCGCCAAACTATAAACAAAAATTCCAATGAGATGGCAAAGGGGCCCTTTGCAAAGTGGCGATTTCGGCGAAAATGGCGTATTTGGCGAAAATGGCAGAAATGGCAATTAATCGCCAAAATCGCCAAACTATAAACAAAAATTCCAATGAGATGGCAAAGGGGCCCTTTGCAAAGTGGCGATTTCGGCGAAAATGGCAGAAATGGCAATTAATCGCCAAAATCGCCAAACTGTAAACAAACAAATACAAATGAGATGACAAAGGGGCCCTTTGGAAAGTGGCGATATTGGCGAAAATGGCGTATTTGGCGAAAATGGCAGAAATGGCGATTAATCACCAAACACGCCGAACTGTAAACAAAAATTCAAACACGATGGCAAAGGGGCCCTTTGGAAAGTGGCGATATTGGCGAAAATGGCGTATTTGGCAAAAATGGCAGAAATGGTGATTAATCACCAAACACGCCAAACTGTAAACAAAAATTCAAACACGATGGCAAAGGGGCCCTTTGGAAAGTGGCGATATTGGCGAAAATGGCGTATTTGGCAAAAATGGCAGAAATGGCGATTAATCACCAAACACGCCAAACTGTAAACAAAAATTCAAACACGATGGCAAAGGGGCCCTTTGGAAAGTGGCGATATTGGCGAAAATAGCGTATTTGGCGAAAATGGCGGAAATGGCGATTAATCGCTGAAATCGCCAAATTATAAACAAAAATCCAAATGATATGGCAAAGGGGCCCTTTGGAAAGTGACGATTTTGGCGAAAATGGCATGCACTAATTCTGTATCTTTTCATCAACCACAAATAAAAAAAAGTGCATGTTGGCCTCGTTCTTAAAACGTGTTTTGGCAGAAATGGCAATTACTCGATGAAATACCTAATTTGTCAAGACAAATCGAAATGACATAGCAAAGGGTCCCTTTTGAAATGGCTATTAATTGCCAAATAGTTAACCACATATTAATAAAAAAATGTTTCCAATAGTATAATTGTATACTAATAATGACAACGCTACTGTAACTTAAGTGTCATTAATCTGTTTTTAATGCTTTTACCTTTAATTGATAACCTCTTGTGATTTGAAATTCGTCGCAGACAAGAGTGTTTGGTCGGGAATTACCACTTATAACTAATTTCTTGCTCAATTCAAATCGAATAGCCAACGAGTTGTATTCGATTATTAGTAAATGGTAATCTTCGTAATGTTCATGGCAACTTTCTTACCAAAAAATCCAAGATAGATATCCTTAATTTTCCAGGCTTGTAGGCATTGTTTGAATAGCGACAGTTCAACATTATATGTTATGAGGAATCCAGGTTGGTTCTTGGCTACGCATTCAGATAATTAGATGGTCCGTATTGCCTTGTATATCCATCCTGTTTGTTATAATGGCGTTCAATCGTACAAGTATATATAAACGAGCTGGTTCATTGCAGTTTCACAGAACATGAACGTGTAAGGTTCAGTAGTTGTTATATAGACGCGGCGGCCATGTTGAAATAGTCGATTTTGGATAACTACTTTATGTAAGTAGAAACGATTAGTGTCATTCCCAGCCGACTTTGGTGGTCACTCTATGTAAGCGAAACGATTAATGTTGTTCACAGGGACTCTCAGGCAATTGTTAAAATAGAAGGTAAAAAGGCCGGGTGACGTGTTTCGACGAGCATTGGCATTAGCAATTCAATGAAACACATACTGTACTGATAATTGGTTTGGTGGTCTCAGCGCAAAAAAAACAATACATTTTCTAAATTTCTGGCCCCACCTCATAAAGCAATAATGGGACACATTTTTTTAAGAACGAGACAAACATGTACACTCTCTTTTTATATATCTAGTTGATGAAAAGATACAGAATTAGTTTGAATGGGATATGTTTTATGAAAGAGACAAACAAGTTATTACTTTGATCCAATGTTTATGTTCAATAAATACGGTGAAGTATTGGGCACAAGTGACATTTCGTGCAGGTTTACATAAATTGGAAATAAGCGAATTCACGCATTTCAAAATGGCGCATGCAAGCTGCTGGACTTTTCGGCTTTCGTTACTTTTAGGGGACCGTTTCTCTAAAGAGCAAAACAAGTAAGTGCGAGAAGAAAGTGAAGAGTTTAAAACGACGGAACAAGATAATGTGTATAGTGGAGAACCAAAAAAGAATGAAGGGCACACAATGGTTATCATGAAAGCATCTTTTAGCCAGGAACCACGCGTTTCGCAATCGCTTTTGATTTAAGGCTGCCTCACAATGTAATGGAACCAATGTGAAGAGAATTTTAACCAGTGAGGATTGTTAACATCGAACCTCAAAAGTTAGAGTGTCCATGGCAAGGAATTATTATGATTTCAAGGACTTGGTAGTTCTCTCCTCGAGTAATTAGTGGACTTGTAAGTCTTTGAAAGGAATGAACCATACAAAAGCAAATGATGCTAGTGTGATATTTCAGCGCATCACATCACTTTTGGTAAGTCAAGCGACATCGAAAGTAAGGAAATGTTTACTTAACCTGTGAAGTACATGGCACAAATACATATTAGCTTAACTGAAACGACTTCCATTTGTTGTTTTCAGATATATTTGATTCAGTTGTATTTGATAAAATAATGTTGTTTGACAGTTAGGTAAAGCTGTTTTGTCATATATTTGATTCAGTTGTATTTGATAAATGTTGCCTCACAGTTATTGGAGCCTCTTATTAGGCAAGTAATTTGAACTTTTTTTTAGTACTATTGCCTCACAGTTATAAGGACCTCTTTAGTTATCTACTTAGAAGGGGCCACTTTTGGCATCCAATTTGAATATTTTGCCACATATCGCCAGCCCTCTGGCGATTTTTGCCAAAATCGCCAGCCTCCAAGAGGCCACTTTTGACATCCAATTCAAATCGCCAGAGGCTGGTGATTTTTCACCAGTTTCGCCATTTTCGCCATTGCATGCATTTCTGGACATCCAATTTGAATATTTTGCCACATTTCGCCAGCCCTCTGGTGATTTTTGCCAAAATCGCCAATTTTGCCAAAATCGCCATTTTCGTCAAAATCGCCAGCTTCCAAGGGGCCACTTTTGGCATCCAATTCAAATCGCCAGAGGCTGGTGATTTTTCGCCAGTTTCGCCTTTGCATGCATTTCTGGATATCCAATTTGAATATTTTGCCACATATCGCCAGCCCTCAGTTTCGCCATTTTCGCCATTGCATGCATTCCTGGACATCCAATTTGAATATTTTGCCACATTTCGCCAGCCCTCTGGTGATTTTTGCCAAAATCGCCATTTTCGCCAAAATCGCCAGCCTCCAAGGGGCCACTTTTGGCGTCCAGTTCAAATCGCCAGCGACTGGCGATTTTTTGCCAGTTTCGCCATTTTCGCCATTGCATGCATTTCTGGACATAATTGTGATTTGTGGAATACAAGTTTACAATTGTTTGATTTAAATTATAAATTCGAGTTAGTAGGAGCTTCGCTTTTAGCCCTGGCTAAACCTATATATTAAACAAGGAAGATAAACACACACTCTGAATATGACGAAAGTTATCAACATCAAGTAAGCTAGCTTAAATTTTATGTACATGAAAACATAAACCGTGGCTCTACTACGGTCTACAACTCTCGAATCCCGTTCAAACGTGGATTATTTGTGAGCTTTCAGGTTCTTTTTACAATAGGTCATTTGCACTAAGAGGTCATGTGACATCGTTTTTATGAAAATGAAAGTTATATGATTTTTCCTTCGAGAAACGATTAGTGAGTCATATCCTAAACACAATAATAGTCATTTGGCTTTTCAAACCTGCACCATTTTCTTAAAATGAATAGGTTCGTAAATGGTCACGTGACCAAAATGTGATTTTTACTGGGCTGCCCGGCAAGCCCAGTCATCAATTCGGTTTTCGGTCGTCTGTGGCGAAAAACGGCCTCCCAGGGGAGGGAAGACACGAGGGTCTGGTACCGAGAAACGATGTTCTCACAAATGGTTTCATATGATTTTCTCTTGCACGGACTCTTGCACGAATACTTTTTGTACCTCGTCTCCGCTCCCCCTGGAAAACCCAGAAGGCGTTGTGAACCTGAAGAAGGCTATTTGCGTTGTTCGAGGCAATTCGATCATAGGAGTCACTTTATAAGTTTTGTCATTGTTCGAGTTTAAGTCAGTTGATGATGTTGGCGCTGGGAAACTCAAAGAAATGCTCACGTTGCATACAAACCCACACGTCGTTCACGGTAGGTTCACACTAAAAGATCACTGTGAGCGTCAGGTTTGGAACGCCCGGGCAGTTTCGTGAACTCAAAGAGAGAATTATCGATCGATGTAGTACATGAGCAATTAATAAGAAGAATTTAGGAGCAAAGTATTTCACCAGTTGACGACACTGTGGTTAAAGACTTGACTGTAAGCTGTCGTACTCACTGAAGCGAACAACTCAGTTGCCGACGAATGTCAGATGAATCCTGATGTATGAACGTCCATGAGCGAGGGACGTGACAACTTTGCTGTATTAAAAGACTGGCTTTTCCTTTTAATATTTCCTTCTATTTATAATGCAACACACGCCACTTTGGAGGTCTAAATTTCGGATACTGGGGATAAAGAAGACACGGACAAGGATAGGAACTTTGAGAATTTCGCACACAAGTTCAAAGCTTCACCGGGACATCCCACCGAGAGCTTCACAAAGACCAACTTGAGGAAAATGGGGGATATTACTGACAAGGTTTGGTGACTGAGTAAAGCATACAAGTGTAGCCCAGGTCGAGGTTTCAGGGGGTTTTCTTTTGTTTGTATCTGTATCTTGCTAAGCTTTTATCATGAAATTTGTACATGATCTTGTTATCACAATTCAGTGTTTTCGCCCATTCAGCAAGCGCGTTATATAATGTCAGCCAGCATTCGCGAGTTTCAGAAAACATGCCTTCGAAAATTTTCAGCTCTCGTGATGTTTCTTGATATTTCTTCTACCAGTTTATGGAGATGTAATCTGAAGTCACCGCAAAATGGAAACTTGAAAAAGCGTATGATCCATTTATCTCGAAACATAATACACATGACTTATACGACCTTTATTTTCCTAATGGTGTAATTTGAATACGAACGAACACAGTCAATGTGAGGGGCAAAAACAGCATTAATATGAATGAACCATAGGGTTTTAATTAATATAAGGGTCAATTATTGTGCATTGAGATGAATCGCTTGAAAAGAGAGACTTCGCTTGAAGATGTGATCAGAAGTAAACAAAGGCACAATAGTGCGTTACGTTCAGTCTTTTTAATATCCAAGGACTGTGACTAGTGTTTCCATATTTTTTAGCTGGCACAAAAACTTCGGAGGAGTTATAAAGCGGCATAGTTATCTCCCATGAAGAAAAGTTAGTCATGGGTAAGACGCAAACAGTGAACTGGAGCGAATTTTTAACTCATATCGGTGTCAGGTAAAAAATATGTTATCGATCGTTTCATCTATTTACATTGTTTGAAGTGCGTGCTGATGACGCAACATGCGAGCGAGAAATCTTTAAACTGTTTTAGGACACAAAATGCAAAGGATTTTGTTCCTTTAAGTTAGAGAAAAATACCTAGAGGAAAGTCTTAAAACTGAATACTTTTTATCTTGTGAAAAAATAGTGCGTTTTCACGTAGTGTAGACCGCAAATTAGGATCGTCTATTAACTGCACGTTTCACAAACGTGCGAATTCTTAAGTTCAAAAGCCAACCGACGATTGCGTTTTTCGCTGCTGTCAATCATCTTAACGGACCTCAGGAAACTCAACTTTACTTCACGGGTTCAAAA
>OZ038003.1:8233997-8386497 GCA_964035705.1 Porites rus | reverse complement strand
AATTCGTCCTGATCAGGGGCTTTTCTCCCACTCCTTCAATGGTATTCCATGGTTAAACATGTCCCTTTCAACATAGTCACACATGGCTGTCACTGGCTATGTAGTTATTCCATGTTTGGCTTTTGCCTTGAACATGGTTGATCATGTTATATCACGGCGTCTTTATCAAATTACAAATCTTCAACCATGTTATACTATTGTTTGCTGTTGCTGCCTTTTTAATATTATACATGGCCATTGTCTCCATGACCATACACGGTCCACAAAACCCCTACGTTGGTAATTTTGTTCATGGTCGACCATGGTCAAATTTGTGCTATTGAACGTATATTGTTGACAATGGTTTGGTTGACCGTGGTTAAGCCATAGTTTTACCATTGCTGGATCATTTTAAACCATGGTAGCTGGCCATGGTCATCAATGATGAAACAATGGCTGACCATATATAGTCTGACTATGGTCCTGACGCCGAGGAATTGGGCTCTTCAACAGATCGAGGTTAGCCTCCCACGCAGGCGTTTCTAGGGGAGTCTTTACTGCTCCCCTCCCCAGAAACCGCCACCTGCTTACCCGAATCCAACATTTCTTTCCGCTGCTTTGCCAGTCATACCTACCAAAGTCTGGTAGGTTGACATTGACCGCAGTTGACCGCATGAGGCTTTCCGCGCAAATCAAGTCGGAACGATGTAAACAGAATATATTGGACACGAAATTTAGTATAGTGAACAACTAAATTTAAGGACAGGCTCATCTGGTCACGCGACACTGTTCAACCAATGAGAACACGCGCTTGTGCTTATCAAAACATCGACCCAGCGATCAAAAATTTTTCACAATGGCGGACGGAGGCGGGCAGATTTCAACATAAGCTTACAGTACTCGTGTAGGTTTCACACTATTGGAAAGAAAACTCTTGAGTAAGAGAATAAGCGTATCATTTATTGCAAGGAATCGTTGGGGTGTTCGAATATTCCCGACCGATCACAAAGGTCGTGGCTTCACTGACATGGCTTACAAGATTTGATAGAAGCAAACTGGTCCCGTGTAAAAATAGCCGTAGAGAGTGTATGAAAATTTGTTGAGATCCTACAAAACAGGATTGGTACCACCTATTAACTTCTACAGGACAAGAATCAAAGAACCAGTCATCATAACACGAATAAAAAGTAGTTCATATTTATTAATTTTTCTTGGTTGTTTTTCTTGTGTTTTTTCGTGTTGACTTCACGCATCTGGTGCTTTCTTTGCTTGCTGTCGCACCTGCAAGGGTTTAATTTCACGCCAGATTTTCAGTGTTCAATGAGTAGCGATCATCATTTACAGATGAAATTTGCCTTACTTCTTTGATTTTTTTTTTCATACTTTAGATGAACATTTGGAGAATCCAACAGCAATAAATCTCTCCAGATTTGGTGAGTTTCACAAACAAGGCGGTTAGTATCTACCTTGCGCTTATGATCTTTAATTTTATCTCCGCAAATTCCGTTGCGTGAAACACGGGAGTGGAACACGCGTTTTGGACCTCCGAAATCAAAAATTGTCTACCAAAATTCTAGGTTGTCTACCATCCCCATATTCAACGTAATAAAAGTTAATCGATATGAAAATCAAGGAAAAATATCTAGAACTTCGTCAAAAATCTGTGAATCCAAAAAATAAAAGATACTTGCTCACCTACGTTGAAAACCGACCAAAATCTCTTCTACATCGCGTTGTTTAAAAGAAAAAAAATAAGCCACGAAATGTGCTGAATATTTCACGAGGCACTTCCATTATGGCTTCCGATACGCTGCCCACTTAAAAAAAAAAAATTGTGTATCCCTCATGAAAAGTCTTCGAAATATGCCTGAGAGCCTCGAAACGGTGACTCTGGTCGTTTAGGTAATCGATCCTCCATTTTCGCGTCTTCGAGAAAAATAGCTCCATGACGTCACGACTGTCCTTAAATTTAGGGATATTCCCGACTTCGGTTAGTCTGAGTTATTTGCAGGAAGAAGAGGAGGAGAAAGTGGAGAAAGTAGCCTATTCGGTTGTTTTTGACACTCCAATGAATGTCGGAGAGAATGTCAGTTAAGTCTCACCTACACCTTTTATATGTTTATAGCAGGAAAGACGAAACAATTTTATGCCTCTAGTTTCTAGATGAGTAATTTTCAGAGATTTCTTCGCCGCTGAACTTCTTTGTTGTTGCAAGGAATGTGATGTTTTCACCTCAGTCGTTGAAGTGAGCACACGTGTGTTTTGCTGCTCCGCTGCAGAAGAGCACGTTTTTCTTCACTGCACTTTTGAGTAAGGACAGATCATGAAAAAAAAATAATGTAGAAACATTAAGGAAAGAAAATGACTTGCTTACGAAGCAACTAGACAAGTTTTTCTTCGTAAGATTATACATCGCGCAGAATGCCTATTGTTCTCGGGACGTTTACTTCAAGTAAAGAAAAAAAAAACAGTCTCTATACTTCCTTATATTCCTTAGTTTAAGGCTCAAAGTGTTGATACATCATTGGTTTCCAAAAAGCCGTGCGTGAAATTTAAGATTATAACTTCTGAAAAACAAAAAAGCATGTTTTACTAGCCCTACTTGACCAATTTGGGCCCTTTCTCTTCTAATTCTGGCTATTTAAAGCGCGCTCGCATTCAAATTTGCCGCTTCGATGATTATGAATAATTAATGATATCCAGGCATTCTGCGCCATGTTTTTGCAATTAGTTAACCGCTCCATATTTATTTGAAAACTGATGAATCTCTCTTGCATTCCTTTTTTTTTTTTTTACCATAATCTAATTGCAGTTATGTTCTTTTCGTATCATTCTTGGCCCGCCTAGACTAGCTACAGCTATTTGCGGTGCTAGGACACTTGTAAAAACATTCTTTAGAAAATTTATAGTTAAGTCTTGTCCTCTGATCTCAACAAATTTATCCGCAGTTTGCCGATTTAATCTTTGATGTACAAATCAATGAACGCCAAATATCTTCTCCTTGATGTCCTCTAAATTCACCTTCGCTTTTTCTAAACGCAAGAGCCTTTTTGTGCCATTTAGCGTGCAAGTCAATCAAGCGAGAAAGATCAACTCCAGTTTTCCCGAAAATTCAACTCTCCCTGCAGATGACTGATTTAAAGCGTCGCACAAAAAGTGCAAGCATTTATTTGAATTAATTGCTATTTCTAACCTCACAGCGCCCGCATTTCTTAAGTTGCAGTTGTGGACTTAGTATCCAAGCCTTTGAGTGGAGGCTGAGGTTGCCTTTTTGTTAGTCTCGCTTTCGTAAGAAGCGAGACTCATAATCTGCAACGCGTTTTTCGCTCCGGAAGGGGGCGGGGGGAGGGGTACTCCCTTATATTATGGTGTTTTAGCCGTTTTGGTCTGAAATAGGGTATTAATTTCGACCATTTGGGTCTGAAATAAGGTATGGTTTGTGCACTCTCGTCTTCAATTGGGTATGTTTTTTAGATGAAGCTACTTCTTCATCATTTGGCGATAAGACCATTTCCCTTTTAATGTTTACGCCAACGGTGTACGTGCCGTAACAGCTTGTCACGCGCTCCAGTCACGCGACGGGCAGATCTGAAGGTCTGCAGGTCAGGTGATCAGGTCTGAAATAGGGTAGCGAAAATCAAGGGTTCTTGTCTGAAATAGAGTAAGGGTTTCGGGAAGCGTGAAGCACACCCCCACCCACTTTTCCTGGAAGTACCCCCCGGAGTTTTTTGTCGTTTTTTTTACAGAAACAGGGGATCATTATGCCAGGCCTTCCTTGCGGAGACCGTGGAAACTGGGACTAAGAATCGTTGCGTGATCGAAGCCACGCATGTTTAGGAAACATTATATTTAGAGCTTTTCCGAAACGTGTCGGTCCACGAATTCTGTCGCTTCAAAGCGTTGATTACTTTGGAAAAAGTGAACACTACTGAACACTACTGAATTAGCAAAACTGCGGTGGTCGGGTGTTGTAAACTTTCATTGTATGTAGATGGCTCTTGTGACGAGAATGCGGTTTATTTTCGGTGATGATTGAAATGAGGTGCCATATAAATTACTATTTTGATCTCTGGTAATTATTTAATTTCTCTGAAATCGAGGCCCTTGAATCTTCGTGTATATAGAGCCATTTCGAGAAAGTTTGTCGGAAAAGGTGCACGCGACAATCCCGAAAGGTATTATGGGTGGTTTTGAGTTCACTGTTCTTCAAAGAAATTTGAGAGAATGGCACGAGAGGCCATGGACGTATGTTTGCAAGTGCTAAAGGAAAGCATTAAAAGTAGGTTCGAAAGCTACAGTGTCAGGAACAGTGAATTGATCGTATACCATATTACCTTTCGAGATTGTCGCGTGCACATTTTTTTCCGACAACCTTCCTCGAAATAGCTGTATACACGCGTATAGCTTGCGACCGCAAACGTATTTCCGGTTATCGCTAACACACGTACTAAATTAATTCAGAAACAAGTAAAAAGTCTCGACGACGATAAAGTAGGAAGTAAAAATCTTTCGCGAGTAAATCCTGTTTCATGTAGAATTAATCGCCTCCTCATTTCTCGATCTAATCTCCAAGCAAGTGAGACTGACAGAGGCTGTAAGCGCGTTCTTGTATCGATACAAACGTCCTTCCTTTTATAATGAGAATTATGCTTGAAAAATACTAGTAAGCGAAAAGACAACATGATTTACATAAAAAACCAGGAAGGGTTGTATCAAAAGAAGCTCAACTCCAGCCTCGTTTTCACAAGTAACTGTAAAATGGGCTATTCGCGGGAAACTGTAAAATAATACATCTCACTGCTGATTGGTCACATTACCATGGGGGTAAAACAGTAAGTAAGGAATGCTGGTCTCGGGTAAGCCGGAGTTTGTGGGAGAAAGGAAATACGACTCCTCTAATAACGTTTGTGTGGGAGGCTAGAACGAGGTCTGCTAATAAATAAAATAAACTGCGTATTATAATTCCTCGTGAAAGCGAGGTTAATAAATCTGTCGGAATTTGCATTGCGCGAGGCTCCTTTAAATTATTTAAAAATACACTGACAGAACATTGCAACTCTCACCTTTAGTGACTGATATTTTAGCAACCTTGATGGGGTTTCCTTTTAAAACGACCTAATATTGTGGCAAACAGAATCTTACATAAAACGCGTTATCTTTGGTGTAACATACTTAAAGATACTTCCCTACATGATATTAAACCTGAGCATGTTCGTGTTTTTAATACAAACTATAATCTAAATAAAGAAATTACAATGGGATCATGTGTTTAACTGGACGTTCAGCTTAACAAGACTTACGCTTTCGGCTTTGTCATCAGTTAAAGCTCTCTGGAAGACAATATAATCCTTCCCTCGTTGTAAGGCTGTATTTTTGTAGGTTCCATAGTTCATCTCATCGCCAACTGTAAATTTCCAGGTCGTCTCGTGTGCTGGATTGTTACTTATCTCAGCACAAATGTAAAAATCTAAGTTGGACTGCGAGGCACCCTCTGAGTCTTTAAGCTTAGAATCATAATCAGGTGGAAGTTTTTCGTTTCCACCAGTCACCTTCAGAACTATAACTTGATAAGCACTGAAAAAATGTAATAAAACACGTAAAACGATAATCAAATCAAAAGGTTAAAGACCTGTGCCAAGAGTGTGTTTGGAAAATATGAATAACATTCTTCGTAAAGTTGGCAGAAACGGGATGAAGTTTGGTGCAATATAAAGTTTGACTTTGGAATGTCCATTGATTCACGGATCAAACTATCAGATGATAATTAGTGTCATTTGTAGGAATGCTGATGACTATTTAGGGATTCAGTGCCGTAGTTATACTGTGAAGGATAATTTGTCAGTCTCCACCGGACTGTATTTCTTTCACACTTGTGTGTTAAATATGTTATTAATAAAGTTTGCGAAGTTTTCTTCAGGAGCGTGGTAAATATGTTTTTTTAAAAAGTTTGCAAAGCTTTTTCGGGACCGTACTAGGAAATCGGCCTTTTTTGTACAAAATACCTCAGATCGAAAAACTGCTAGTTTTTTGTGGATCCTGGCGCTTAGTTAATAACACACTGATTTCATTAACCACTGGTCAGTTTTTGTTGTATGTAGACCCTAGATAGATCCATTTGCGCAACAAGAAGTAAAATTTATACTTGGAACGCGGGCGTTCTCATTTCCGCATTATGATTAGATCTCCTACAGATATTTAATAAAATGAGAGCACAAGGCTTTGATCATACCTTAATGGGCCATTTATTTGCGCTGCAGGCCATAACTGGATAATGCCACTTGACTCCGAGGTACTTATGTCAGTTTTCTCCCCAACGTACGGTGCAAGGGGAGCTGTGAAGAATCGAAAGCAAATAAATAAATAAATAAATAAATAAATAAATAAATAAATAAATAAATAAATAAAGGAAACCAAAATATAAGTGCTCTTAAAAGATCATTTTACAAGAAACGAACTCCAAACTGCCATATTAGCAGCTAAACGATACTGAGAGACTAAAATAACAATTTAAGCCGAAAAGCATTCGATATTGCTGATCCTAGCAGTATTCAAGATGCATGGCACTGAGTGTCACATATAAACCTAGAAAATGGACTTGTTTAACAATGGGTGATTCGCCCAGCCGGTGTTCTGAAAGCCACAGGTTCGTATCCCGTTGGAGACTCGGAAAATTTTCTTCTCTCTTAAAGCTTAACTTATGGATTGAATAATTCCAATAATTAGTAGACGTTGGGTTATTGACTATTAAATATTCAAATTGTTAACTTTCTAGTGACCGATTATAAGGTGGAGATTCAAGGTGTTTCGATACAGTTTTTCGGTCATTATACCAAGAGAGATATACAGATATACAGAAAAGTGCTAAAAGTCAATATTTAGAATAAAGTGGTGAGAAAACAAGTTAGTTTTCAGGATCACAAAGAAGAAAATCTACCAAAATTTTCGGACAGATTAATTTGACGCTATTTAGAACTTTTTTATTAAACTATTTATCACGGCTATTGAAAATATAAAGTCTGAAATATATTTACGTTTTATTTTAATTCAAACATACATAATTTTTTACTTCTCACGGAGGTTATTTGCATATTGCCACACTTTAAGTTCCTGGTGTTGGCTTTTCAGTAGAAACTCTAGATCGCACAAAATTGGGCCTTTATCTATTCAAAGTCTTTTGTCTATTGTTGTCAAAATGATATCAATTTTACCTAAAACAACATTTTGACAAACTTCAATCCAAAGTCAGTCAGGGATGAAAATTTCATCAGACAAGGATAAAATCATTTTTAGGGTAACTGAAAATGTTGGTATGATCTCCAAAAGACTATCGAAACACTTTAAATTGATTTGACTAAGGCTGGTATTGCTTACCGGCCATTTTCGTCGTTGCGTCAACAGTGTTGGGTTGGCCTTCCCCACAGACAGATATACCATTAACTGTAAAGTTATACAACGTTCCAGGTACTAAATTCCCCACTACGAAATTTGTCCCTTCATCTGCGTCTCGTTCACCAGTATCAAGAAACGATGTGTTGTAATCCTTTAGTCCAGTGTATTTCACCTTAAAAAACATAAAAATAACAATAATAGCAACAGAAAGAAAATGCAATCAGGCTCTTAGAATAATATATAAATTTAGCTAAGCCTAAAAGCGGAGCTCTTTTTACAATCTAAGCCATTCACTAGGTTCAATATACCATAAAACAGTATGGCTCAGTCAATCACGAAGTATGTGGGCTGAGTTTTTGTTTCTGAATAAGAAAAATGTTATTTGTGTAATCTTTTCTAGACAACATAACTCACAGGAAGTCTTCAATCATATTTTGGTGAGAAAATTGAAAAATTTAGGGGGATGTATCGTAACCATGGTCGATTTCAATATTAACCCTTTAAAATGCACGTGGTCTTCGTATAGTATCAATTTCTTAGCCTCAAAGTTGTTCTCTAATTCCTGCAATCGACAATCCAACACTTGTCCGCTCTACCTCCGTCCGCTACCCTCATCGATAACATCTTCATTGATTAATCCTGATCAAGTCGTGGCCAGTGAGAATATAACCTCTGATAAAAGTGAACATTTTACGCAATTGTGTGTATCCATGAGGGATAGGACTAAGATCAAAAAAACTCAAGTGCGGGACTTTTCTCGATTCTCTACTTTAACGCTGTTCTTTCTAATATGAAATTGAATGCACTCTTTCCTAGTAAATCCGGTATGGAGTGAACAATTTATTATCTTCCTTTTATACGGCAAGTTTAATAAGCTAACAAATAAACATGCACCTACGAAAAAAATCTCAAATCGTGAAGCAAAACAGCTTTCTAAACACATAAGTTATACAGAAACGAAATTTGCCAGTGTACTTTAACGCATTTCAGTGAACAGCTATATTGTTCTAATTTCTTTGACGATTTTTTGATTTATAAGAGAAAAGAGAACATGGGAAGAAATAAATAATGTACTTGCCAGTAAACTGAAGAAGAAAAAAGGAATAATTCCTTTCGTTCAAGACACTAATGACAATAATTCACTAGTGACCCAAGTAGAATAGCTAATGTTCTTAATGAACATTTCGCTTCTGTAGGGCCTAAACTAGCCAAAAAGTTACCAACCGTTCAGCGAAATCATTTTCATTTTCTAAACAAATGTAACTCACCTGACATTTCCTTTGCTTTCGACCTACATGTAGTTACCCTAGCTGAAGTAGAACTGGAAATTTCCCACATACCAAATCTCATGATTTTTATTCATGTCCTACACAATTGCTGTAGTACTCGTCGAATGTTATAAACAGTATACTGTCTCGAGGAAACAATAAATCTACCTACCTCAACTGGAGCCTATCCAACTAAACTAAATTAAAGCCGAGGATTAATAAACACTAACGTAAACAACTATAGGCCTATTTCTTCGCTGTCTAACTTTAATAGGATCTTCGAAAAATTAGTCTTCACAAGAATGGAATCTTTCACTGCGCAAAATAATCTAATTTTCCTATCTCAATACGCATTCAACACAGCATGCAATTCTCAATATGGTGAATACCATTTAGACAAACATGGACAAGCGTTTGTTCTCATTTGGGGTATTTATTGACCTGAAAAAGGCTTGTGATACCGTCGATCATAAAATTCTTTTGCACAAGCTAGATGACTATGGTTTCTGTGGTGTTATAAATAAATGGTTCTCATCTTACTTACAAGGCAGAACAAAGAAAACACAAATTGGTTCTTATACAGTATATCAGAAAGAAAAAATACTATTTGCGGTATAAGTAATGACGTTTTCGGGTGCCTTGTCTGACCACTTACGGTGCTTATATCACCTCTTCGTTATTCGTATTCAAAGGTAAGTCAAGTCACTTCATCTCATTTACCTTTTTTTTTTTTTTTTTTTTTTTGCGTAATGAACTAAATTCCAGCTATGCAAAAAAGAAAACGACATACTTAAATCTCACCGCTACTGTTTGAGGTTTTGTGCCAGTTTAAGGTTTTTACAGGTCACAAACGCTACTTTTCGTTTATGCTTCTTTTCTTCATTCATGTGTCTGTTCCCCAACAGATTATGAGAAGCAACTAATCACAGCCCTCGCAGTATTTATCACATTGTATAAAGGTTACCATTTTTTTACCGCCGATGGTGCTTAACTGCGCGCGCTACACGCGCGTGAGAGCTCCGCTATAAAAATACAAAGTTGATAGCCTTGCTCAATGTATTCTGTTCGACTTGAAGTCAGTTTCCTTTAAATACCTCTCACCTTATATCTAAGGCCCTCCACTGGAACATTTTTTGGTGGTGTCCATTCCAGGGTCACGTTCGTTTCTTCAGACATTACTGCCTTTAACAAACTGGGTGCGGCTGGCCCTGGAGAGAACACATACGGGCAATAAATCTAGGCAAATTACAAATAGTTGAAATGGATGAACGTGCGTGGCATGCAAGCCACATCATAAGCCGCCACTTAACCTGGAAAGAGGGGTCAGGAATGGGGGACTAAACATCTTTGTCGCCATCTTGAATTTCATTGAAACTCCAGATTTATTCAAATATTTTATATTCAAAAAGAAGCATTTTGTTTCATCTTATTTTGCCGAAAATGAGTTTCGCAGTTTCTCTTAAAGATGGCTCTACTTCATGACACTTTAAAGTTTCTGCCTGTAGCAACAAACTGCGAACAAATTATATATGCTTTAATTTCTTCAATAGAATAAGAAACTTATCATCTTACTGTTGGCAAAGGCAATATACTAAGTCCACCGTAATGAAACTGGCTTTGTGGAATATGTAAATTTCACAAAGCCATTTTATGCTACAACATCACTTGTTTATCAGGGTCCGAATACTTGATATAAATGTCAAAACAGGCTTCCATGAGACATGTATTTCTTGCGACGGTAAGGACAATCAAACCGCTACAAAGCTGCTCAACTACTAAAAGGAGGAGGCGCCAGTAGGGAAGGAGGTGGGTCAATGAATATGTTGTGTGGCGTGTGGACGAGATCAAGAACGCGACATCCCTTATTAGAGACGATAAATGAATACAAGATTGGTTGTATCACAGGCGCTTCAAGCTCGGTGCATAAATTATATTGAATTTCACGTACAAATTCTTTAAATGGTTCGTAATATGAAAAAAAATAAAATAAAATAAAATAAAATAAAATAAAAATAACAGAGTATCGAAACTTGCGGTAATTTATGCATCGACCTTGGGCCGCCTGTGGGTGTATACGTCATCTAGATTGAAATTTCAAGTTCAAATTCTCGATTCCATGCTCCCAAACTCTCCTTGCATCATGGTAAAAGTAGTTCCAGTTGTCGAAAAAAAAAACAAACTATTTTTAAACCAAAAATGCATTTTAATTGTAAAATTAGCCATTTCCGAGTTACCCCAAGACTCTGTTTCAAAGCAAGGCTTAGTGCAATAGCCATTGACACGAAAATGATTTTTTCCGTATGCAAAGAAAACTTGTTTTCACAAGAAATGTTTTACACCTTGCCTCCTTGAAAGTGGGAGATTTTGGAACTCGGAAATGGCCAATACAGACTGCTTACTTGATGTCTGTAGCTGTGTGGCCGGACCGTAGGGCCCAGGTCCGACGGCAGTGAAAGCCCGAACGGAGATACTGTACTGGGAACAAGTGAGAAAATCATGGAAAACAGCAAAGTTTTTTGTTGTATTGACTCCTTTGCTGCTTGCAACTGCTCGCCGTGAGCGTCCTCTCGTGGCTACCAACTCCGCATTTGCTTCATAGAGAACGACTATCCCATTGCTCTTCTCCGTTGGTAGAGGAGCCCATGAAATGTTGAATGTTGTTTCATTCAGTTCAGTAGTGAAAAATGTATCTGGACCGAAACTGGGTGCTATCAAGAAAAAAAAGACACATCCAAAAGCATAATGAGCAAAGACGTCGTAATGATACTTACATTGGACGAAAATAAAGATAGCTCTTCATTATGGAAAGCTCCCTTGGGCGCAAACATACCGATCAAACTTACTACAGTTCCTTTGGGATATTTACAACTTCCTGTCTAAAAATCGAAAAGCGTTCAAGTGGAGTTTGTCGTTTGTTTTACACGCGCGCCTTTTTATGCCAGCTGTCACGGATTTTCATCAATTGTTTGATCTCAGGTTTGATCAAACGGAGTCGGGCGTGATTTGATCTTTGTTGGTTTAAATGGTGCATGTTTACTCAGCGTGTTAAGGAATAACTTATTGAATGCATCAACTTGATCGTAGTTTTTCTGTTCGGTTAAAGCAAAATTTCAATCAATCAGAAGCATTGTCATCAGTATAGAATTTCTTCGCTCTTTTCTCAGAGACGTCATTTCGTTGGGGAACCCCGTCGTGCACTGGCGTCGGAAATGTGGGTTGTTTTTTCAGGCGACTGATATTTCAAGTATGAGAACTGAGAATTCTTAACCTGATGCATTTAAGCTTAGCATGTAAGTGTTTTCATTATTACAGTGACTGTACATGTCTTACTATCTTCACTTGTTCTCTCCGTCACAACAGAGCTTCTCGGTCCGTCCCCAGCGCAAGTGAATGCGGACACTTGGAATTCGTATCCTGTAAATTTCCCAAGTCCCGTGATCGTTGTAGAGAGAACTGTTCCATCGTGAACAGTGGCAGTGTTCGCTTGACCAGAGGTGCCATTTTTACGGTAGTACAATGTAAATCCCAAAATAACTCCATTTCGGGATATCCCGGAGGGGAGCTGCCAGTTTACTGAAACGCTAGTCGAGTTGTTGATAGTCACACTCAGATTCGTAGGGGCTTGTGAAGGAGCTGAAAATGAGAAGTCAAAAGGCCATATCAGGGTGCAAAGGAAATCATTTTTACAGCTAGCGTCGACTAGCCCAGACGTCATTTCAACTAGTCTCAAAAGCTTCTTGACGAGCAGAATTGATTTCACAGTTCTTCTGTTATTCGAATTCCTAAAAAAAATATCACTTGCCCGTCGGGCAAGTTAAAAGCAGAATTCGCTAGCCCGATTGCAAAATCCACTAGCCCTGGGCTATCAGACACTACTTTGTTTGCACGCTTCATATTTAGGATGATGCTATTTGACTACAACAACAAGGATGCATTTCGATTATCCAAATTTGTCAATCCTGCAGAGATTTTACAAAAATGCAACAGCATCAACCTGCACCAGAAAACAATAATTATCACTATGCCTTTATCTATCCTAAAAATATTCTATATAAATGCATTTGAAAAACAATCTGTCCCTAAAAATTCAAGACAGATTCCACCTTGATCTGAACTATTCCTAACAGCGATATAAATAAAACGACAAAAAAGAAATGGAGATAAATAAATTATAATAGAGGGCAGGATTGAAGACGTAATCGGGCCAGTAATCAACGATTGCCAATCGTCCGAGGCGGCTTCACACTCGCATTGGCGAGTGGGCGAGCGATAATTTCAATCTCTCAGAAAGAGCAAGATGAATTCATTAGCGTTGGTATCCTCAAAATAGAGGCTACCACGTAGAAATAGCTCCTCAGTGAATATTTACCTCCCGCGTTAGTTCTCACAGTTTTAACGGCACTTGACGGTCCATCACCAATAATTGGAAAAGCTAATACTTGAAATTCATATTTTGTGAATATCTTAAGTCCAGTGACTTCATAGCTGAGGGTAGAGTTGCTTTCAATGGTTATGACGGTAAATGGATCTTCAACAGAGCCAAATTTTCTGTACAGGAGCCTGAATCCTGTAATCATCTGGAACTCTGCCGTTGGTAACTGCCAGGATGCCTGAACACTCGTGGAAGTGGAGGGGGTCACCGTAAAGTTGGTGGGAGCACGGCTTGGCGCTAGAAGAAAAGCAAGTACCTGGATGATGAAACTTACCTTTTATTTACTATACATTAGTAGGGGACCTACAGATTGTGAGAAGAAAACATAAAAGAAAAGCAGAGAGGAAACAACAGAAAAAAAAAAACAAAACTCAACACAACACAACAACAACAAGAGCTCAACAGCTTTCATCAATGCCCGGAACTGAGAACATTTCGAAAGACGCGTTTCCCTCAATCTGGATAATGAAACCGAAATCTACCTTTTATTTACCATCTATTGTTAGAGGGCCTATGGATTGTGGGAAGAATAAAGAAGGAAACTTTTTATGCAAAAAATGTGTTTTCCTCACTGACATATATTTAAATATTTTTGTGATTGATATATATTTACCCCTTGTAAAGAATACTAAAGCAAGTTTAACTGACAAACTCGAAAATTAACTAAAACCGATAGTTGGTAAGCAACCATATGGTCAGAAAAACTAACTTTGGGAAATTAAGGGATACGTTGGCATCTCCAGAAAGTACAAGATGAAAAACACCCACTTTCTATATATGAGCTAGTTGGTGTAAATTTGTGGGATGGTATAAGCACCGAGATGCTCCGATGACTCCATATAAATCCTATTATAGGGACACAGTCATCTATGGGACCGCGCTGACCTGGACACTACTTTTGTCAGTTAGAAAAGTGTTTACCACAACCCGAAATCAAATGTTCGCGTCCGATACATCAGAAATCCGCTTCAATCTGGCCTGGTGTTTCATTCGATCCTCGATCTTTTACAGAAAACCTCTTTTTGAGCAAACTTTAACTCATCGTATGACATTATTTTTATCATATTTGGTTAAAAACATTATCCAAAGGAACATAAACAGAGGAAGTGAGAAACGCGTATGCGCCGGGCGGGAGAAATCGCCTTCGTTTATCAAAATAACAAAAGAAATGAATCAATAACATTGGCGAGCAAATAATCGTTATATATGTTTGAAAAATCGATGGAAAAGGTTACATATGTTTGGAACAACAAGCTTTCTTCGACAGTGACTTATGCAGACTACGTGTCATTTCTCACCTCTATTGATGATCGAGTTCAGAAAAATTCGTCGATGTTTGGCTTTCCCTGGACAAATCCATGGGTGATGAATTCTCTATGGTTTATAAAAAACTGGGTGCTCTGCTATGGCTTAAAGTCTATAAGGTTTGTTTAGATATTCCGGATGCGCTTCTCACTATCCGTTTCAGGCGCATGTGAATGCCTATTGCTCTCGGGACGTTTACTTCCAGTAAAAAGAAACAAAAAAAAAACAGTCTTTATACTTCCTTATATTCCTTAGTTTAAGGCTTAAAGTGTTGATACATCGTTGGTTTCCAAAAAGCCGTGCGTGAAAGTTAAGATTATAACTTCTGAAAAACAAAAAAGCATGTTTTACTAGCCCTACTTGACCAATTTGGGACCTTTCTCTTCTAATTCTGGCTACTCAAAGCGCGATGGCATTCAAATTTGTCGCTTCGATGACTATGAATAATTAATGATATCCAGGTATTCTGCGCCATGTTTTTGCAATTAGTTAACCGCTCCATATTTATTTGAAAACTGATGAATCTCTCTTGCTTGCATTCCTTTTGTTTTACCTTAATCTAATTGCAGTTATTTTATTTTCGTATCATTCTTGGCCCGCCTAGACTAGCTACAGCTATTTGCGGTGCTAGGACACTTGTAAAAACATTCTTTAGAAAATTTATAATTAAGTCTTGTCCTCTGATCTCAACAAATTTATCCGCAATTTGCCGATTTACTCTTTGATGTACAAATCAATGAACGCCAAATATCTTCTCCTTGATGTCCTCTAAATTCACCTTCGCTTTTTCTAAACGCAAGAGCCTTTTTGTGCCATTTAGCGTGCAAGTAAACAAATCGGATCCAGAGTTCTGATGTTGCTGAAATTTAAACCAATTGCGGGCTCGATCAAGCGAGGAAGATCAACTCCAGTTTTCCCGAAAATTCAACTCTCCCTGCAGATGACTGATTTAAAGCGTCGACAAAAAGTGCAAGCATTTATTTGAATTAATTGCTAAAAAAGCGCCCGCATTTCTTGGGTTGCAGTTGTGGACTTAGTATCCTAGCCTTTGAGTGAAGGCTGAGGTTGCCTTTTTGTTAGTCTCGCTTTCGTAAGCAGCGAGACTCATAATCTGCAACGCGTTTTTCGCCTTGGAGGGGGGGGGGGGAGGGGTACCCCCTTATATTATGGTGTTTTAGCCGTTTTGGTCTAAAATAGGGTATTAATTTCGACCATTTGGGTCTGAAATAAGGTATGGTTTGTGCACTCTCGTCTTGAATTGGGTATGTTTTTTAGATGAAGCTACTTCTTCATCATTTGGCGATAAGACCATTTCCCTTTTAATGTTTACGCCAACGGTGTACGTGCCGTAGCAGCTTGTCACGCGCTCCAGTCACGCGACGGGCAGATCTGAAGGTCTGCAGGTCAGGTGATCAGGTCTGAAAATAGGGTAGCGAAAATCACGGGTTCTTGTCTGAAATAGAGTAAGGGTTTCGGGAAGCGTGAAGGACACCCCCACTCAGTTCTCGTGGAAGTACCCCCTGGAGTTTTTTGTCGTTTTTTATACAGAAATGGGGGATCATTATGCCAGGCCTTCCTTGTGGAGACCGTGGAAACTGGGACTAAGAATCGTTGCGTGATCGAAGCCACGCATGTTTAGGAAACATTATATTTAGAGCTTTTCCGAAACGTGTCGGTCCACGAATTCTATCGCTTCAAAGCGTTGATTACTTTGGAAAAAGTGAACACTACTGAACACTACTGAATTAGCAAAACTGCGATGGTCGGGTGTTGTAAACTTTCATTGTATGTAGATGGCTCTTGTGACGACAATGCGGTTTATTTTCGGCGATGATTGAAATGAGGTGCCATATAAATTACTTTTTTGATCTCTGGTAATTATTTAATTTCTCTGGAATCGAGGCCCTTAAATCTTCGTGTATATAGAGCCATTTCGAGAAAGTTTGTCGGAAAAGGTGCACGCGACAATCCCGAAAGGTATTATGGGTGGTTTTGAGTTCACTGTTCTTCAAAGAAATTTGAGAGAATGGCACGAGAGGCCATGGACGTATGTTTGCAAGTGCTAAAGGAAAGCATTAAAAGCAGGTTCGAAAGCTACAGTGTCAGGAACAGTGAATTGATCGTATACCATATTACCTTTCGGGATTGTCGCGTGCACATTTTTTTCCCACAACCTTTCTCGAAATAGCTGTATACACGCGTATAGCTTGCGACTGCAAACGTATTTCTGGTTTTCGCTAACACACGTACTAAATTAATTCAGAAACAAGTAAAAAGTCTCGACGACGATAAAGTAGGAAGTAAAAAACCTTTCGCGAGTAAATCCTGTTTAATGTAGAATTAATCGCCTCCTCATTTCTCGATCTAATCTCCAAGCAAGTGAGACTGACAGAGGCTGTAAGCGCGTTCTTGTTTTGATACAAACGTCCTTCCTTTTATAATGAGAATTATGCTTGAAAAATACTAGTAAGCGAAAAGACAACATGATTTACATAAAAAACCAGGAAGGGTTGTATCAAAAGAAGCTCAACTCCAGCCTCGTTTTCACAAGTAACTGTAAAATGGGCTATTCGCGGGAAACTGTAAAATAATACATCTCACTGCCGATTGGTCACATTACCATGGGGGTAAAACAATAAGAAAGGAATGCTGGTCTCGGGTAAGCCGGAGTTTGTGGGAGAAAGGAAATACGACTCCTCTAATAACGTTTGTGTGGGAGGCTAGAACGAGGTCTGCTAATAAATAAAATAAACTGCGTATTATAATTCCTCGTGAAAGCGAGGTTAATAAATCTGTCGGAATTTGCATTGCGCGAGGCTCCCACGAGAATCGCAAGTCAAGCAAAGAGCTATGTCGGCCGTTAAGCCCGATAATAAATTAACACCGAAATAATGCAAAATGGCATTGAAATACTCGTTTTAGCTAATTTTTCTCAAATTTATCTTTGAATGCGTGATAGATACAGCCCCACATGCCTCAAACAGCGTGTATGGCAGAGAAAAATAATTAAAGTGTAACGATTTTACCGGATCAATTATTCAATGGCAGCGTGGCCCAGTGATATGGGTTTTCTTTTAACATTTTTCTCTGTTTAGTTTTAGATTTTTTTGTCCCATTTTTTTCCCTTTCCCTTGTTTCGCTTTATCCTCACCGCTAACCTTTTTTTAGCTTCGCGAGGTTTTTTTGCGATAACGTATTTCTAATAAGACAAAATAAAACATATAGGGGGAGATCATATGGCTTCTTTAAATTATTTAAAAATACACTGACAGAACATTGCAACTCTAACCTTTAGTGACTGATATTTTAGCAACCTTGATGGGATTTCCTTTTAAAACGACCTATTATTGTGGCAAACAGAATACATACATAAAACGCGTTATCTTTGGTGTAACATATTTAAAGATACTCCTCTACATGATATTAAACCTGACAAGTTCGTGTTTTTATTACAAACTATAATCTAAATAAAGAAATCACGATAGGATCATGTGTTTAACTGGACGTTCAGCTTAACAAGACTTACGCTTTCGGCTTTGTCATCAGTTAAAGCTCTCTGGAAGACAATATAATCCTTCCCTCGTTGTAAGGCTGTATTTTTGTAGGTTCCATAGTTCATCTCATCGCCAACTGTAAATTTCCAGGTCGTCTCGTGTACTGGATTGTTACTTATCTCAGCACAAATGTAAAAATCTAAGTTGGACTGCGAGGCACCCTCTGAGTCTTTAAGCTTAGAATCATAATCAGGTGGAAGTTTTTCGTTTCCACCAGTCACCTTCAGAACTATAACTTGATAAGCACTGAAAAAATGTAATAAAACACGTAAAACGATAATCAAATCAAAAGGTTAAAGACCTGTGCCAAGAGTGTGTTTGGAAAATATGAATAACATTCTTCGTAAAGTTGGCAGAAACGGGATGAAGTTTGGTGCAATATAAAGTTTGACTTTGGAATGTCCATTGATTCACGGATCAAACTATCAGATGATAATTAGTGTCATTTGTAGGAAGCTGATGACTATTTAGGGATTCAGTGCCGTAGTTATACTGTGAAGGATAATTTGTCAGTCTCCACCGGACTGTATTTCTTTCACACTTGTGTGTTAAATATGTTATTAATAAAGTTTGCGAAGTTTTCTTCAGGAGCGTGGTAAATATGTTTTTTAAAAAGTTTGCAAAGCTTTTTCGGGACCGTACTAAGTAAGTTATCAATAAAGTTTGCAAAGTTTGTTCAGGACCGTACTAGGAAATCGGCCTTTTTCGTACAAAATACCTCAGATCGAAAAACTACTAGTTTTTGTGGATCCTGGCGCTTAGTTAATAACACACTGATTTCATTAACCACTGGTCAGTTTTTGTTGTATGTAGACCTAGATAGATCCATTTGCGCAACAAGAAGTAAAATTTATACTTGGAACGCGGGCGTTCTCATTTCCGCATTATGATTAGATCTCCTACAGATATTTAATAAAATGAGAGCACAAGGCTTTGATCATACCTTACTGGGCCATTTATTTGCGCTGCAGGCCATAACTGGATAATGCCACTTGACTCAGAGGTACTTATGTCAGTTCTCTCCCCAACGTACGGTGCAAGGGGAGCTGTGAAGAATCGAAAGCAAATAAATAAATAAATAAACAAACAAAGGAAACCAAAATATAAGTGCTCTTAAAAGATCATTTTACAAGAAACGAACTCCAAACTGCCATATTAGCAGCTAAACGATACTGAGAGACTAAAATAACAATGTAAGCCGAAAAGCATTCGATATTGCTGATCCTAGCAGTATTCAAGATGCATGGCACTGAGTGTCACATATAAACCTAGAAAATGGACTTGTTTAACAATGGGTGATTCGCCCAGCCGGTGTTCTGAAAGCCACAGATTCGTATCCCGTTGGAGACTCGGAAAATTTTCTTCTCTCTTAAAGCTTAACTTATGGATTGAATAATTCCAATAATTAGTAGACGTTGGGTTATTGACTGTTAAATATTCAAATTGTTAACTTTCTAGTGACCGATTATAAGGTGGAGATTCAAGGTGTTTCGATACAGTTTTTCGGTCATTATACCAAGAGAGATATACAGATATACAGAAAAGTGCTAAAAGTCAATATTTAGAATAAAGTGGTGAGAAAACAAGTTAGTTTTCAGGATCACAAGGAAGAAAATCTACCAAAATTTTCGGGCAGATTAATTTGACGCTATTTAGAACTTTTTTATTAAACTATTTATCACGGCTATTGAAAATATAAAGTCTGAAATATATTTACGTTTTATTTTAATTCAAACATACATAATTTTTTACTTCTCACGGAGGTTATTTGCATATTGCCACACTTTAAGTTCCTGGTGTTGGCTTTTCAGTAGAAACTCTAGATCGCGCAAAATTGGGCCTTTATCTATTCAAAGTCTTTTGTCTATTGTTGTCAAAATGATATCGATTTTACCTAAAACAACATTTTGACAAACTTCAATCCAAAGTCAGTCAGGGATGAAAATTTCATCAGACAAGGATAAAATCATTTTTAGGGTAACTGAAAATGTTGGTATGATCTCCAAAAGACTGTATCGAAACACTTTAAATTGATTTGACTAAGGCTGGTATTTCTTACCGGCCATTTTCGTCGTTGCGTCAACAGTGTTGGGTTGGCCTTCCCCACAGACAGATATACCATTAACTGTAAAGTTATACAACGTTCCAGGTACTAAATTCCCCACTACGAAATTTGTCCCTTCATCTGCGTCTCGTTCACCAGTATCAAGAAACGATGTGTTGTAATCCTTTAGTCCAGTGTATTTCACCTTAAAAAACATAAAAATAACAATAATAGCAACAGAAAGAAAATGCAATCAGGCTCTTAGAATAATATATAAATTTAGCTAAGCCTAAAAGCGGAGCTCTTTTTACAATCTAAGCCATTCACTAGGTTCAATATACCATAAAACAGTATGGCTCAGTCAATCACGAAGTATGTGGGCTGAGTTTTTGTTTCTGAATAAGAAAAATGTTATTTGTGTAATCTTTTCTAGACAACATAACTCACAGGAAGTCTTCAATCATATTTTGGTGAGAAAATTGAAAAATTTAGGGGGATGTATCGTAACCATGGTCGATTTCAATATTAACCCTTTAAAATGCACGTGGTCTTCGTATAGTATCAATTTCTTAGCCTCAAAGTTGTTCTCTAATTCCTGCAATCGACAATCCAACACTTGTCCGCTCTACCTCCGTCCGCTACCCTCATTGATAACATCTTCATTGATTAATCCTGATCAAGTCGTGGCCAGTGAGAATATAACCTCTGATAAAAGTGAACATTTTACGCAATTGTGTGTATCCATGAGGGATAGGACTAAGATCAAGAAAACTCAAGTGCGGGACTTTTCTCGATTCTCTACTTTAACGCTGTTCTTTCTAATATGAAATTGAATGCACTCTTTCCTAGTAAATCCGGTATGGAGTGAACAATTTATTATCTTCCTTTTATACGGCAAGTTTAATAAGCTAACAAATAAACATGCACCTACGAAAAAAATCTCAAATCGTGAAGCAAAACAGCTTTCTAAACACATAAGTTATACAGAAACGAAATTTGCCAGTGTACTTTAACGCATTTCAGTGAACAGCTATATTGTTCTAATTTCTTTGACGATTTTTTGATTTATAAGAGAAAAGAGAACATGGGAAGAAATAAATAATGTACTTGCCAGTAAACTGAAGAAGAAAAAAGGAATAATTCCTTTCGTTTAAGACACTAATGACAATAATTCACTAGTGACCCAAGTAGAATAGCTAATGTTCTTAATGAACATTTCGCTTCTGTAGGGCCTAAACTAGCCAAAACGTTACCAACCGTTGAGCGAAATCATTTTCATTTTCTAAACAAATGTAACTCACCTGACATTTCCTTTGCTTTCGACCTACATGTAGTTACCTTAGCTGAAGTAGAACTGGAAATTTCCCACATACCAAATCTCATGATTTTTATTCATGTCCTACACAATTGCTGTAGTACTCGTCGAATGTTATAAACAGTACACTGTCTCGAGGAAACAATAAATCTACCTACCTCAACTGGAGCCTATCCAACTAAACTAAATTAAAGCCGAGGATTAATAAACACTAACGTAAACAACTATAGGCCTATTTCTTTGCTGTCTAACTTTAATAGGATCTTCGAAAAATTAGTCTTCACAAGAATGGAATCTTTCACCGCGCAAAATAATCTAATTTTCCTATCTCAATACGCATTCAACACAGCATGCAATTCTCAATATGGTGAATACCATTTAGACAAACATGGACAAGCGTTTGTTCTCATTTGGGGTATTTATTGACCTGAAAAAGGCTTGTGATACCGTCGATCATAAAATTCTTTTGCACAAGCTAGATGACTATGGTTTCTGTGGTGTTATAAATAAATGGTTCTCATCTTACTTACAAGGCAGAACAAAGAAAACACAAATTGGTTCTTATACAGTATATCAGAAAGAAAAAATACTACTTGCGGTATAAGTAATGACGTTTTCTCGGAGAATAGGTAACGGGTGCCTTGTCTGACCACTTACGGTGCTTATATCACCTCTTCGTTATTCGTATTCAAAGGTAAGTCAAGTCACTTCATCTCATTTACCTTTTTTTTTTTTTTTTTTTTGCGTAATGAACTAAATTCCAGCTATGCAAAAAAGAAAACGACATACTTAAATCTCACCGCTACTGTTTGAGGTTTTGTGCCAGTTTAAGGTTTTTACAGGTCACAAACGCTACTTTTCGTTTATCTAAGACTTACTTGCTTACAGTTCCTACCAAAAGGTTTTAAAGGCCTTCATTTGCTCAAAACAGAATAATCACGAAAACATTTTCAAAACCGCGAGCCCTCGTAGTGATGCACACGATGGCAACTGTTGTTGGAAGAATTCTTCCAGTTTAGTAGTAGTAAATTTTATTTCTCTCTATAGGTTATACAGTCAAGTTACAGAAACAGATAATTCATAAATTAAGAAATAACTAAAGAGAAAAAGGGCAAAAATAGCAAAAACTATTACATTGCCCTAGTAGATGGAAAAATACAAAAGATTTCTAATTAAGTGGATACACTGGAAATTTCGTGATTCCACGGAGCTAAAATGCTAGCGGCCATCTTGTTGCCGCGCTGTCCAGATTCCAGTTTAAGCATTTTAAAGTCGCCAAGAACTCTATTTGTCTCAGTTTTTAGGTTTTTCGTTCTTGTAAACAACTCTTCCTAAATTTTTTTCGAGGCTTTCAATTGCTTAAACTGAAATAATCTCGCAAACATTTTTAAACACGCGCGCCATGCTGGACAAAACAAAGAAAACAAGTTCCCCGTGACGTCATTCATGTGTCTGTTCCCCAACAGATTATGAGAAGCAACTAATCACAGCCCTCGCAGTATTTATCACATTGTATAAAGGTTACCATTTTTTTTACCGCCGATGGTGCTTAACTGCGCGCGCTACAAGCGCGTGAGAGCTTCGCTATAAAGATACAAAGTTGATAGCCTTGCTCAATGTATTCTGTTCGACTTGAAGTCAGTTTCCTTTAAATACCTCTCACCTTATATCTAAGGCCCTCCACTGGAACATTTTTTGGTGGTGTCCATTCCAGGGTCACGTTCGTTTCTTCAGACATTACTGCCTTTAACAAACTGGGTGCGGCTGGCCCTGGAGAGAACACATACGGGCAATAAATCTAGGCAAATTACAAAGAGTTGAAATGGATGAACGTGCGTGGCATGCAAGCCACATCATAAGCCGCCACTTAACCTGGAAAGAGGGGTCAGGAATGGAGGGGCTAAACATCTTTGTCGCCATCTTGAATTTCATTGAAACTCCAGATTTATTCAAATATTTTATATTCAAAAAGAAGCATTTTGTTTCATCTTATTTTGCCAAAAATGAGTTTCGCAATTTCTCTTAAAGATGGCTCTACTTCATGACACTTTAAAGTTTCTGCCTGTAGCAACAAACTGCGAACAAATTATATATGCTTTAATTTCTTCAATAGAATAAGAAACTTATCATCTTACTGTTGGCAAAGGCAATATACTAAGTCCACCGTAATGAAACTGGCTTTGTGGAATATGTAAATGTCACTAAGCCATTTTATGCTACAACATCACTTGTTTATCAGGGTCCGAATACTTGACATAAATGTCAAAATAGGCTTCCATGAAATATGTATTTCTTGCGACGGTAAGGACAATCAAACCGCTACAAAGCTGCTCAACTACTAAAGGAGGAGGCGGCAGTAGGGAAGGAGGTGGGTCAATGAATATGTTGTGTGGCGTGTGGACGAGATCAAGAACGCGACATCCCTTATTAGAGACGATAGATGAATACAAGATTGGTTGTATCACAGGCGGTTCAAGCTCGGTGCATAAATTGTATTGAATTTCACGTACAAATTCTTTAAATGGTTCGTAATATGAAAAAAAAAAATAATAATAAAATAAAAATAACAGAGTATCGAAACTTGCGGTAATTTATGCATCGACCTTGGGCCGCCTGTGGGTGTATACTTCATCTAGATTGAAATTTCAAGTTCAAATTCTCGATTCCATGCTCCCAAACTCTCCTTGCATTATGGTAAAAATAGTTCCAGTTGTCGAAAAAAAAAAAACTATTTTTAAACCAAAAATGCATTTTAATTGTAAAATTAGCCATTTCCGAGTTACCCCAAGCCTCTGTTTCAAAGCAAGGCTTAGTGCAATAGCCATTGACACGAAAATGATTTTTTCCGTATGCAAAGAAAACTTGTTTTCACAAGAAATGTTTTACACCTTGCCTCCTTGAAAGTGGGAGATTTTGGAACTCGGAAATGGCCAATACAGACTGCTTACTTGATGTCTGTAGCTGTGTGGCCGGACCGTAGGGCCCAGGTCCGACGGCAGTGAAAGCCCGAACAGAGATACTGTACTGGGAACAAGTGAGAAAATCATGGAAAACAGCAAAGTTTTTTGTTGTATTGACTCCTTTGCTGCTTGCAACTGCTCGCCGTGAGCGTCCTCTCGTGGCTACCAACTCCGCATTTGCTTCATAGAGAACGACTATCCCATTGCTCTTCTCCGTTGGTAGAGGAGCCCATGAAATGTTGAATGTTGTTTCATTCAGTTCAGTAGTGAAAAATGTATCTGGACCGAAACTGGGTGCTATCAAGAAAAAAAAGACACATCCAAAAGCATAATGAGCAAAGACGTCGTAATGATACTTACATTGGACGAAAATAAAGATAGCTCTTCATTATGGAAAGTTCCCTTGGGCGCAAACATACCGATCAAACTTACTACAGTTCCTTTGGGATATTTACAACTTCCTGTCTAAAAATCGAACAGCGTTCAAGTGGAGTTTGTCGTTTGTTTTACACGCGCGCCTTTTTATGCCAGCTGTCACGGATTTTCATCAATTGTTTGATCTCAGGTTTGATTAAACGGAGTCGGGCGTGATTTGATCTTTGTTGGTTTAAATGGTGCATGTTTACTCAGCGTGTTAAGGAATAACTTATTGAATGCATCAACTTGATCGTAGTTTTTTTGTTCGGTTAAAGCAAAATTTCAATCAATCAGAAGCATTGTCATCAGTATAGAATTTCTTCGCTCTTTTCTCAGAGACGTCATTTCGTTGGGGAACCCCGTCGTGCACTGGCGTCGGAAATGTGGGTTGTGTTTTCAGGCGACTGATATTTGAAGTATGAGAACTGAGAATTCTTAACCTGATGCATTTAAGCTAAGCAAAAGGATAGTTCATGTACATGTACGTGTTTTCATTATTACAGTGACTGTACATGTCTTACTATCTTCACTTGTTCTCTCCGTCACAACAGAGCTTCTCGGTCCGTCCCCAGCGCAAGTGAACGCGGACACTCGGAATTCGTATCCTGTAAATTTCCCAAGTCTCGTGATCGTTGTAGAGAGAACTGTTACATCGTGAACAGTGGCAGTGTTCGCTTGACCAGAGGTGCCATTTTTACGGTAGTACAATGTAAATCCCAAAATAACTCCATTTCGGGATATCCCGGAGGGGAGCTGCCAGTTTACTGAAACGCTAGTCGAGTTGTTGATAGTCACAGTCAGGTTCGTAGGGGCTTGTGAAGGAGCTGAAAATGAGAAGCAAAAGGCCATATCAGGGTGCAAAGGAAATCATTTTTACAGCTTGTCTTTCGGGCAAACTGAAGCCAGCATCGACTAGCCCAGACGTCATTTCAACTAGCCTCAAAAGCTTCTTGACGAGCAGAATTGATTTCACAGTTCTTCTGTTATTCGAATTCCTAAAAAAATATCACTTGCCCGTCGGGCAAGTTAAAAGCAGAATTCGCTAGCCCGATTGCAAAATCCACTAGCCCTGGGCTATCGGACACTACCTTGTTTGCACGCTTCATATTTAGGATGATGCTATTTGACTACAACAACAAGGATGCATTTCGATTATCCAAATTTGTCAATCCTGCAGAGATTTTACAAAAATGCAACAGCATCAACCTGCACCAGAAAACAATAATTATCACTATGCCTTTATCTATCCTAAAAATATTCTATATAAATGCATTTTAAAAGCAATCTGTCCCTAAAAATTCAAGACAGATTCCACCTTGATCTGAACTATTCCTAACAGTGATAAAAATAAAACAACAAAAAAGAAATGGAGATAAATAAATTATAATAGAAGGCAGGATTGAAGACGTAATCGGGCCAGTAATCAACGATTGCCAATCGTCCGAGGCGGCTTCACACTCGCATTGGCGAGTGGGCGAGCGATAATTTCAATCTCTCAGAAAGAGCAAGATGAATTCATTAGCGTTGGTATCCTCAAAAAAGAGGCTACCACGTAGAAATAGCTCCTCAGTGAATATTTACCTCCCGCGTTAGTTCTCACAGTTTTAACGGCACTTGACGGTCCATCACCCATAATTGAAAAAGCTAATACTTGAAATTCATATTTTGTGAATATCTCAAGTCCAGTGACTTCATAGCTGAGGGTAGAGTTGCTTTCAATGGTTATGACGGTAAATGGATCTTCAACAGAGCCAAATTTTCTGTACAGGAGCCTGAATCCTGTAATCATCTGGAACTCTGCCGTTGGTAACTGCCAGGATGCCTGAACACTCGTGGAAGTGGAGGGGGTCACCGTAAAGTTGGTGGGAGCACGGCTTGGCGCTAGAAGAAAAGCAAGTACCTGGATGATGAAACTTACCTTTTATGTACTATACATTGGTAGGGGACCTACAGATTGTGAGAAGAAAACATAAAAGAAAAGCAGAGAGGAAACAACAGAAAAAAAAAAAAAACAAAACTCAACACAACAACAACAACAAGAGCTCAACAGCTTTCATCAATGCCCGGAACTGAGAACATTACGAAAGACGCGTTTCCCTCAATCTGGATAATGAAACCGAAATCTACCTTTTATTTACCATCTATTGTTAGAGGGCCTATGGATTGTGGGAAGAATAAAGAAAGGAAACTTTTTATGCAAAAAATGTGTTTTCCTCAATCACTGACATATATTTAAATATTTTTGTGATTGATATATATTTACCTCTTGTAAAGAATACTAAAGCAAATTTAAACGACAAACTCGAAAATTAACTAAAACCGATAGTTGGTAAGCAACCATATGGTCAGAAAAACTAACTTTGGGAAATTAAGGGATACGTTGGCATCTCCAGAAAGAACAAGATGAAAAACACCCACATTCTATATATGAGCTAGTTGGTGTAAATTTGTGGGATGGTATAAGCACCGATATGCTCCGATGACTCCATATAAATCCTATTATAGGCACACAGTCATCTATGGGACCGCGCTGACCTGGACACTACTTTTGTCAGTTAGAAAAGTGTTTACCACAACCCGAAATCAAACGTCTCGTCCGATACATCAGAAATCCGCTTCAATCTGGCCTGGTGTTTCATTCGATCCTCGATCTTTTACAGAAAACCTCTTTTTGAGCAAACTTTAACTCATCGTATGACATTATTTTTATCATATTTGGTTAAAAACAGCATCCAAAGGAACATAAACAGAAGAGGTGAGAAACGCGTATGCGCCGGGCGGGAGAAATCGCCTTCGTTTACCAAAATAACAAAAGAAATGAATCAATAACATTGGCGAGCAAATAATCGTTATATATATTTGGAAAATCGATGGAAAAGTTTACATATGTTTGGAAAAACAAGCTTTCTTCGACAATGATTTATGCAGAGTACTTGTCATTTCTCACCTTTATTGATGCTCGAATTCAGAAAAATTTGTCGATGTTTGGCTTTCCCTGGACAAATCCATGGGTGAATTCTCCATGGTTTATAAAAAACTGGGTGCTCTGCTATGGCTTAGGGTCTATAAGGTTTGTTTAGATATTCCGGATGCGCTTCTCACTATCCGTTTCAGGCGCATGTCTTGTGGTATGCAAATCAGCCAGATCAGCTAAGAAATGGTATTAAACGTGCATGTGCATCACCTTTGTGTCCCTTTAAAATAGGCCTTGCTTGCAAACTTTAGTTTGCTTCTCATGAAGGGACGAACCAAGTTGCTATTCGAGAAGATAACGCCTCAAACTGTACAAGGCACAATTCTTTTACAAGACCAACGGCTAATGGGGGTTAGGGGGAGGGACGGATGACATTTCAAACTACGATAATAAGGACAAACTAGAGGAATAAAGAACGTTGGAAATAACGTTTATGATTCTTCTGGCTTATGAATATCGGAACTATTCTCAGTACCGGAAATAAAGCAAGAATATTTTCATAACAATAGACATCTCACAATTCCATTGCATTGCATTGTATATATTACCACAATTCTTCCTAATGTGTGCATTTGTCTAATAACATCTCAGAGGGTGCTGTCAGCGACCCACCCTCCCAGCTCCCAAGCATGACGCAGTGCACTACCTTCAATGCATGTGAATGTACCACAGTCCACACCTGTGGACAGCGACCATTTTCACACCTCCATATCTCATATAATGATTCATGTGTATTGTAGGTAGCGGTGAGAATATGTACTGTGCATAAACCACGGGAAACGGCAATAAACGAGAATCTTTACACAATATACCTGCAGTTGTGAGTATTCCATACACTTCTACTCTTAAAGCTTTTTCAGCTCTAAAATCTGTTGGCTGAAAGCGGATGAACCTTGCTCTAATTAGACCGACCAGACTGTGTTTTACGATATCGTTCCTCCCATCATTGGCGTTAAAGATCTGCAGAGTGAACATTGTTGTAAATTAAGCGTAACCACTAGACTAAGAAAACAGGCTCTAATGCTGCCGTTTTTGGTTTACCTTGGCAATTTTTTTCCCAGGTCAAATCATTTACCCGGAGGCAGAAAGCGCAGTCTCGTATTTTTTCCGTGCGAACGCACGTAAAATTTACGTGCGTAAATGAAATAGAGGCATGGTTTGAAAGGCCACGCGTACACGTAAACGTTAAGGTGTTTCGATAGAGTTTTTCAGAGGTCATACCGATACTTTTCAATCTCTTTAAAAGTGATTTTATCCTTGTCTGATCGCTATAAAATTTTCACCAATGATTGACTATAGATTGAAATTTCTCAAAATGTAGGTTTTAGTAAAATCGATATTACTATGACAACAATTAACAGAAAACTTTGAAATTGATAATCGCCTAATTTTGCGCGATCTTGACCAGCTACTGAAAATCCAACAAAACTTAAAGTTTGGTGTTTAACAAAAAACCTCCGTAAGAAGTAAAAAACTCTGTATGTTTGAATTCGACTAAAACGAAAATATATTTCAAACCTTAAATTTTCAATAGCCGTGATAGATTGTTTAATGAAAACGTTATATAAATGGCTCAAATTATTCTTAAGTAGCGTCGGAATGCTGCTTAATATCATATTTCGATGCCAAGAAATTTTGGTGTATTTTCGTTTCTTCCATACATTGCCTCGATTTTATTTACAAAGGTAAATTTTACGCGTCTACGCACGTAAAAATTAACCAACAGTGGAAATCCACCTTTAGTAAAGCTAACATCAGTTAACCTAGAAAAAGTTGTCTCGTGTAACCGCAGCAGATTTTGTTCTTGTATTTTTATATAAGATAAATCTATTCAATTTACCTTTCTTCAAACTGCCCATAGTACATCTTGTTCCAGTAATGTATTACTAAATATTTAATCACTTTCAGTTAAACGTCCGAGTTCCAAAACTTTCACCTTCAAAACGAGACTACGCGCAAAATTTTTATTGAGATAATGGTTTTTACTACAATCGTTTTGCACTTAGCCTCAATTTGAAACCAATGCTTAGGGGCAACTTGGAAATTAAATGGCCCATTACGTGGTCCTAATAGACCGTTGTCACGCCGCGGCCATTTTGTCTCAGGAGATTTAGAAAGCTTTGTTTACGCACGGCTAGCCTCGTAGAGAGAACGAGGCTAGCCGTGCATAAACAAAGCTTTTTAAATCTCCTGTGACAAAATGGCCGCCGCGAGACAAGGTAAATTACGTTGCAAGTTTACTTCAGGTTGTCCAAACACACCTTGTCAATGTCGTTTTCTTGATAAGTAAGCCAAGTTGAGTTCTCCAGCGAATAACTTAATTTGTACATTGTTGTCCAGTGATCGTCCCTTGAACTTCCTTGAGTGGCCACGGCGCAGATAAAGAACTGGTCTTTCAGGTCAATTTGTAAGTAGTCGTTGTCATCATTATTTCCGCTAGGTGACCAGGCACCATCTCCGTTTAGACGACCTTTGGAGGCTTCATTACCAGAACGATGAGTCGAGGCAGAGAAGCTGTTGTCTGGGATAGCGTCAGTGCTGGCCAGACCGATAGCCTGGATTTGGCACGCTAAAAAAGGATATTTATAACTTAATCATAATTATGTTGATTGAACCTTACGAGGATAAGAGTGAATAGATTTTTTTTTTGTTATATCTTCCCTAAGTAAGTATCATGTTCAAGATTAAAGGGGCTACCTCACGCACTTTGCTATGTTTTTCAAATGTTAAAACGTGTCGTTGCTCAATTAATGGTCCATTTTTTGTTATTTTTTGTTATTTAAGGCTGTATTTAGGCACTGAAACTGTTCCTGTATTTTATTGCAACGGATGGCAAAAGTGGACGTAAACTGAAACTTGAAAATGTTTGGCCAAATTTTTCAAGTTGAAATGCGGTGCGTACAATAATCACCGAAAAAATTGTAATGTCGGTGTAGTTCCAGAAAATATCCTTATCTCCACCCCCCTCCACGGAGGGCAACAGAAATTCTGAGGGGAGAGAAGGTCCAAGAGAAGGCAATTTCCGAGGGGATGGGGAGTTGCTTCCCAAGGTTGGTTCTAATTACGATTAAGCTTTCGGCACATTAACAAGAGTTCTCACAGATTTTTGGATCCAAAATTCAAGAATTTGCCAGACATAATTCCAAACCAATAGTTTGTTTTCCAGACTCAAGGTTATCAAATTCAGTCGAACAGACTAAGTGGTCGCTTGCGGAAGGTAGTCGCTTACAAAAATCGAAGCACATGGTGCTTCATCCAAGAAGAGGTCCAGACAAATCTACTTTATGGAAGATATTTATTGCATGCAATGTCTAAGTTACGTCATGTGTAGTTCCATGCTGTCACTATATTCTAAGTAGCATGGTGCATACAGCGAACATAGAGATCAGAGTATGCGTCAAGTGGTTGCTTACAGGAGGTGGTCGCACATGGAGGTTCGACTGTAGATGATCAATAGAGACCTTGAAAACCCCAGGGCCCAGTTGTTCGAAATTTAACCCTGGTTTCTTTTTCTTGTGTTCAAAAGTATTTTCTCGGATAATTTTCTCTGTTATTTTTAGAGCTTCCAATCATCAACTTGTAGACAAAAAAAATTAAAACTGAAATGCTTTTTAAGCTTTCAAATCTGAATTCAAATCTCGCACTAACCCTGGGTTCTCTCAACCCGGCTTTAAACAACTCGGCCCAGGATTCAAACATTTTTCATGATGCACTGCAAACGTACAGTAACGAAGGTGCAGTGCGGACATATGAGCATATTCTGTTATTGAATATCTTCGCTACCAGCGAGATTGAATAGGATTTGACCACGGAAAAAAAAAAAAAACATCACTTATTAAGCACTTGATGTAGTTTTGAAAAAGAGAAAAAGTACCCAAACTTTTCACCATTGTTACAGACTTTAACTCTATTGTCCAGACGTTTTTCAGGTGGGACAATTGCTCTGCAAACTTCAAGACTTTTTCAAGAATTTAAGACTCTAATTAAAGGAGCTGTGTCTCGGTGAAATTTATCAAAATTCAAACGTTGGGTAGCGCCACCAAATTGAAAGAAACACTAATGAAAAATAACCGCTCAAAAAGGTAGAGGCTATAAATGACAAAGCAACGCTACAAAAAGAAGAAAGGATGGACAAACTTGAAGAAGATTGAATGGGATAGAAAGTGTGGTTTTTGCAAACTTGTTCAGTTATTGTTGTTTGTAACGATTGATATGATGCTTGCGAGGCATAATTTGTTTGACACAAAACTGTGATTTTGTCACTAACAGGTAATCTCTCTAGTTTCATAGCGAACAACGACGCGTAACTGGTATTTTAAACAAAAGGAAGTAAAAAGCCATGACACAGCTCCTTAAAGGTAGCGTTCCCGTAGTTCAAGACCTTGTACTCAGGCACTAAAGTGGGCACCGGGTACCTGTGTACACAACGTTTCTGTTAGTCTCGGGGAAATCCACTGCTTTGTGACTTCAACACAGGATTGACCTAAACGCCCAGAATCTCTTGACATATCCTCTTTAAATATCGAAAGTTGTTGTTCTTGTGGTTTTTAAATTAAGGGTCTAGTCGATCTGTTAATAGTATTTTAAGGGGTATACGCCTGGGTGTAGCGCCTGGGTATAGACCGGCACAAAATAGTGATGTGCTAACACTTAGTTAGCCTGTTCACAGACCCTCTATTTTCCCTTCAAAATCCGTCGAGCGCGCGTGATAAAAAATAAACCACGGGGGATTTATTGACCGCCACTGAAAAGGGGTAGGGGTGGGGGAAGCTCTCGCTCGCTCTCTCGCACGCCGATGTTTTCCAAAAGAACGAAAAGAAAAATAAAACAACGTCTGTGTACAGGCTAACACTTAGTACGTTTACCCATACCCCAGGGTTCTATCTACGGTATTTGAGGGGTAGAAGCTTCCCCCCTCCAAATGCCCAGCTTCCCCCCCCCCCCTTAATATTTTTATGATTACAGTCTATTAGTAACTATATCGGAAAAAAATCCAAACGCGACCAGGCCAGTGCACACACCGTAACATTTCTCAAAATTGTGGCTCAAGATGCACCAAATTGCATCTCAGGCTCTGCGCATATTCATTTGAAAAAAATTTCAGGTGGGACATCCCCCCATATCCCCCTAGGAAACTCGTAGCCTTCGGCCACTCGGGACTTCTCAACCAAACGATAAATCCTAGATAGAACCCTAAACACACTGTAGAGTCATGAAGAAGATATCATATGAGATATCATATGTGCTGACGTCCGAGCTTACTGTTCACATGTTAAAATATTTTGTAAGAGGGCATTTCTCTTGTCCTCTCATCTACGACTCTTAATTCATTCATTCAACAAATTTCATCAGGGTGCACTAACCATAATAATGTTTTCGGTGACTTTTGCAGGCATTAGCATTAAAGCTTGAAAAAGTCGGCCCCTTCTTTCCATCTATGTCTAAATATGTATAGGTAATAGCACGATTGGTAGTGATATTTGGCATAAATACCACGAGTGACATTTCGAAATTGTTATACGTAATTTCACTGGCCGTTAGGCGAGTGAAATTTGAGACAATTTTGAAATATCACGACTGGTATTTACGCCAAATATCACGTACAATTTATGCTATTATTTGTTTATATTACTACCCGCAAAAGTTTTGTAATTTTCACTTGTAGGTATTTCAAATTAAGCTGAAATACAACTGCTTTGAGCCAATCACATTGCAGAAATTTAAATTTAAAGCCTTAAATAACAACGCTGGAGAGTTATTTTTTTGAAATTCAACTAATGCGAAAGAAGTTTTACCTTTTGAAGAAGATAGGAAATAGCGTGACGTAGCCACTTTCCGCTTTGTTTAATTAGTTAGCAACTCCTGCAGTTTATGTTGAGCACTGAAGCTCAATTGATTCGATTCCCTTGACCTAAACAAATCTTTAGCTTTAGTTTGGGACAAGGAGACAATTTTGTTCCTGTTCACAGGGGCACCCAACGACTGTTTTCTGTAAAATATGTGTTAGAGGAAGCAAATATTGACTAAAATTTTCTATTACTTGAGGACGGCTAAAATTTCTAGGTGACTGTTCCATTCATGTACAAATTTCGAAGCTTACCTAACAAATTCGCTAGGATTTTCTGAAGTTTAATCAATGCACATTTCACTCCCCCAGGTTTAGCTATTTATCGTGTTAAAAGGAAACCTAAAATTTTCTGATTCAAAAATGCCATGAAGAGAGGAATTAGAAAAATTCTCACAAACCCCCAGCTAGTTAGCCATCCTTAGGCAGCTACTTCATCTCCTCCTACCATAACTGCTGACAAAAAATAGGCACCATCGGATAAAATTGTAAAGCATACGTTTCACAGTTTTGAATGATATTGAACGCATATTTAAACAGGTTTAGATCTGTGAAATGTTCGAACCGTGTGATGTCGTGGAACGCCTGGGAAATTTCAACGGCATTATTCCTAGTCTTGCGTGTATTGTGACAAAACAAAATGGCGTCCGCGGTGGAAAATTCCTCTTGAAAACCCCTGGAAACGCCATTTCCGAGACACTAAATTTTAAAATGTCCCTAGATACCTCGGCCCTCAAGAACTTGTGCCTTTGGTGGAAGTTCTAAAGCCGCCTACTATTCATTATCAGCCTGCTACTTAAAAACTTTTTGACAGCCCTTCTGTTTCGATCCTGTTCGTTCAAATGTTACAGGGCGGCCTGTACACTGACCTGGGTATACCGTAATTTCAGTACGGCTAATCTGTCATGATCCTTGAGACGAATAGAACATTTAAGTAGTAAAAAATATTGTTTAAATATGTCTGCACCTATATTATGTTGTTTTACTGCCGGGCAAAATAATTCCGGATAGCCATTTCCTAGCATAATTATGAAATTGGCTCCTGACTGATCGTTGACATGTGAATACTACATGTTTGCTTCTCAGTTTGCTTGCTTGTTTTTTGTTTGCTTTTTTTTCCTTATTGACGTCATTGCTTACATTGTTTGTAGTTTGTGCAATTTTCAGCTCTTAAAAGTATTGAAAAAGGAAATAGCAGCAATCAAAATCGGCGAAATTGCTAGGTGGCAAAAATAAATTTACTATTTGAGCTCACATATTCTTTGTAAAAATTCGAGTTTTTTAAAGATAATTTCTCCATTCGATTAATGGGGCTCAAATTTTGGTACGGTCTTTTGAGCAGAGATTTGATTTGATTGGCTTCATCAAAAAATGATAGCCATATGTTAATGAAGCAAAGATGTAAACAAAGATTCGCCTAAAGTTTCTTTGTCTTTTAAGGATTAAAAAAAAAAAAAAAAATGGAAGAAACTACGCACAATATTTTTGCTCTATCCTATGTAAAATACTAATGCAAAGTGCATGACACTAATCCCGGATGGTTCTCTACCTCTTCGTGCAGAATAAACTTCAACTTCGCAGAAATTTAGTGCCTCTGTCCTTTCATTATGTCTTCGTATGGTGACGTATCTTCCGTACAAACTTGGGCGACAGAAGAAAGAGGCACCCTGGTTTTGAGGAACGCTATAGCCATCCCCACACTTTGGATTGGTGATACCTCCGTTACTCGAATTTACTCCTAAAATATAAAGGCACAGATTGGCCGTAAAGACCTTCTTCACGATACTCTCCATCTTTACATTGTTGACCAACATCTCCCAAAATTGTTGGATGTTACATGCTGCGTCGTTTGTACAGCCTGTTGCATGTTTTTGCGTGTTGTTGGGAGTTGTTGTGCAAAGTTTGAAACCGGTAAAACTTTTAGCCCCGTGCAAACGGACGCAACACTGTTGGGAGTTGTTGCATCCGTTTGCCCGTAGCTTAAGGACTGATAGGATAAAAGCAATTTCACGTAGTTTCACAGAGGGCAAGAAATCCCGGTCGAGTTTGTTCATTTTAGAAAACAGAAAAAGGAAGAACGTTTCACTTTAAAGACGATAATGGTAAATAATGAGAGGAAGGGATAATTGTTTCTTTTCTAGATGCAGTAGTGACCGTAGATGTGCTCACAGCAATCAAAAATGGCGTATAAACTGGTCGCAACTCGAACTGGACATTTTGCAAGAGTAAAATCGTCGTACCCTTTTGACAGTGTAAACAAACTCGACCGCGATTAATCCGATTGGCAAGTGACATTGCTTTTATCCCATCAACCCTAAAGCGCGTGCGAACATGGCGGGTATCGTGAATAAGGGCTATTTCAGAATAAGAATACATATACACCAAGAGAGGATAAAGGGGACAGAGAAGGCATCCCCCATCCACACCCTATTCCATAGGTAATTCGTTTAGAGTTATTTTTAGAATCGGGATAAAGTTACCTCGCACGCTGCGTGGATGTTTCGTGGAGGTTTCGCATTACTTAAAGCCGTGCAGAACATGTCGGGCGAAAGGCAATGAAAGCGTAAAGAGATCGAGAGCATTCCTGGATACTGAAGCGAAATGAGTCGGCGCTCACCTGGGAAAAGGGAATCGCTCGACTCTTTGACAACCCGTGAAATCAGTTTAACTCGAAGTTATCGTAACCTCAGTGCTTTAATGAAATGAGAAATTTCGCCGGTCTATTGAAACCGGTCATTTGTACAATAAAGCAAGTAGCAAGTAATATTCATGTACATGTAATTAGTTTTACAAATTTGAATTTTATTGTAGTTTTTTTAAGTTGTTAAGCGCTGTTGATCAGTGAATGTAAATACCGCTCTAGCAGTTATTAAATTATTATTATTATTATTGTAGGACGCCAAGTGTTATTTTTGTTGATTGATAAAAGACTAATAAAAGAATAAATATCAAACCAGAAATTGCTCCCTTCAAACTGTAAATTATAAATCATACTGAGAGAATACTCACTGTGTTAAGGATTTCCCTGCTGTACTGTTAGCTCTATACAAGAGAGGAAGGTCGATTCTTTTTTAATTTCCGTTTCGCTGACACAGCTTTAGCAGAAACCTCTCTTTAGTCGTTTTCGTCGAAAAAACAAATAGCAATATTGCTCTCCGCGTCTTCAGCCATTTTTTTTCTGCCTCAATTCGTGAACGACGCGTGGCTCTGAGCGTGGGTCATCCACGCGGAACACATTCGCGCTATGTGATTGGCTGTTGTCTAATCCCCTTGGGATCTGTGGTCTTAAAAATAACTCGAGACGAATTACCTGTGGAATAGGGTGTGTATGGAGGATGCCTTTTCTGTCCCCTTTATCCTCTCTTGATATACACTGGTTTAATTCTAAAAATCACCTTTTTAATGCTTTCATCGCATGGCAAAATCCAGTTTGCAAAAGATACTAATAGCCCACGTTCGATATATTGAAATTCTAACATGACTCAGAGGCTTATGGGAAAAAATAGCAAATTTTTCACGACTCCACTGTCTCGCCATACCCAGAAAAGACTTGAGCACAAAGAAAACTAAACTAAATATAGAAAAATGACCAGAAAGCCTCGGAGTCATGTTAGAATTTTAGTATACTGAACGTTGGCTGTTAAGATGAATATATCACTCCAATGCACGTATTTATCTCGTGACCTGCGGTGTAAAATGCACCCGCACTAACAAAATATTCACTGTCTTTACCACAAATGTTTACTCACCCACTCTGATTTCGAAAGGATTCAATCTGTTCCCACAACAGTCTCCTCTGTTTACGACGTAAACTTCATTCACTAGCTCCACGTTTCCCAAGTCTACTCTCCACCAGGGCTGTTTTTCGTTAAGCGTGTGTGCACATGACCCGCCATTCAGATGAGTATTACTGTCTCCATCCACCGCGTGACCACTAGTACCCTTATCGTTGAAAGTACTTGACTGACTCGTTTTCTTTTGATACGCTAAATTTTCTTCAAAGAAACAAGGAAGTTGTTCAATAATGCTGTTCATTCTAATGCAAAGATCATGTTCACTTTTATATCTTTATCCGCAGCTCAAAATTAATATGATTCATTTCATTAGCCTAAATTTCAGCCATCTCCTCGAGTCGCATAAGGGACGTCTGAACCAACGAGCCTCTAATGCCGTCCAGTGACGTCATTACCCGAAAACCAGGTAGTGATTTTCATTGGTTGATTATCCAAACATTGCATAATTATGTATAATTATGAGAAATTTTAGCGGAACTGTCATGTGATATTCAGCGGATCGCATGCTTGCATAAAGTTCAAAATGTCGACAATCTTTAAAGAGCAAAATATCCCATGTCTTCGAAATTATGACTTGTTAAACTGAACTGCGAATGAAGAATCAATGCGAAAAGGCGGTAGGTTTTCATTTAAAGCCGCTTTGTGGTTTTGGCAGTGATTTTTGTGTTTAGCTAGCAAATTGCCAGACCTTGTCATTTCCACTTTCAAGTGTAACGATTAATTTTCTTTCTTTCTTCTTTGTTCGTTAAGGACCAAATAGCTCCTTTTAAATTAAAACAAATTGAAGGAAGAGACGTCCTCTGTGTGGTCAATATTGCGTGGCCGCGATCAAGTTTGATTATTGAATTATGGCCGCCATACAAGCAAAAGGTTTGTTCAACATACTGCATGCAGTTATTAAGACGGAATCCTTTAGGAAATTGAGAAATTTTAATTTTCAGTGGACAAAAACCTTGTACCAGAATAATTTCAATTATTTAGCATTCTTTTTTACTCTTTTAGAGGGCTATAAATGTCATAAGTTATATATGAAATAACTCCAACAAAAAGGTTCTGATGGGAACCCGGGAAAACAAACTTCAAAAGCTTCAAATTCCACAAAACAAAATCTTACTTATGACGATTTTACCTGTGTTTTCTCAATTGCCGTTAATTTTTTTTCCTTAGGCACCCTAAGAACGTTCCCGTTGGAATTATTTCATATAACTTATGACATTTATAGCCTTTGAAAAGTGTAGAAGAATGCGATACGGCTCAAAGTATTCTGGTACAACGTTTTTGTCCCCTCTTTGTTTTGTTCTCAATTTCCTGATGGATTCCGTATTAAACAGTTTGAGCGTTTAACATAAATAATGAATGACGAGTAAAACAATTCTGTACCAGGTAGACCTAATTCCCAGTGATATGTCTTTGTTTGCCAGTTTCCAATCTTGTTTTACTTTTTGCATAAATTAAAGCAGAGGAGTAGTGGCGTCATTGGACGGCATTTTCGGCTCCGGCTGATATTCAGGCTGTCATTTCTTAGTAAAATCCAGCTAGTGGTCTATTACCAATGCTGCGTTCTGATTGGTTGAGCTACTACTAGGCTATATGTTATAGCCCACTAGTGGCGAAAAGCGCCGGCTTTTTGGCTGCAAAAAACGATTTAAGTTTAGCTTTAACTAGCTAAAGCTGTTTTGTCTGCAGTCTGCAGTGCAGGCGTATTTTGGGTGGGCGAAACCTTGTTCGTGTTCGTAATGTTGTTGTAGCCGCCATCTTTGATTTTACGACAGTGGAAGATTGGGGAGAGTAGAAATAGTAACCCTTACGGTAGGCGCGAGGGCGAAAGAAGGAAAGGTGGGAGAGGAAGGGGAGAAAAAAAAATACGCCTGCCCGATATCATTGTTCTTTTGGGAAACTCCGTACGCCTGCAAACGGAGCTCCTGATTGGTGCGGCATAAGGAAGTAGATTGATGCCTGTCAATTAACTGTAAGTTAAATCCGTTTGGAATTGAAGCGGCTGGGAATGTCGCGTGTATTACGCAATGAAAATGTCAAAGCGATTTCTAAACTGGTCATCAGGACAAGATTTTCTCGCAGTACTAAAACCAACACCACTTTTACCTCATGCCAAAATGCTGCTTGTTCCAATACGTTTTTTTTTTTTTTTTCTGGCGAGTAGATTATGCTCTAGAGGGTTCTATGTTTTGACTCAGAGCAAATGTGATTTTAGCCGCTTTTTTCACACTGAGAGGTCATGACACGCTTATTGATTTTCTGTGGTTTTTTGAAGTTCTGGTCTTCATGATTTGCCCTCTGATGCAAGAGCGTTTTCATTGACCTCTTTTGAAGCGTAAAGCTCTTTTTGTCGGCAAATAAGGCTGTTAGGTTCTTTATTTTTGTCCAAAGAGCCTCAAGATCTGAATAACTAAGCGATTTTCTTTCTAGTCCGAGAATGTGATGTTTTCCTGCAATGTTGTATCACGCTGGGCCCAGCTCGTTAGTTTTTTTAAATTGTTTGCAGGATGTTGAACTCTCACGGATAGCGATTTACAGAAATGAATTTAGAAAAATGAATTGCAGCTTAAACTGAAGCTCTATCAGCTGTGGAGAATTGCATTGTGACTCAGTCAAGATAAAAACACAGCTTGTTTTGGACTGGAGCGACTGTTTGGTTGTTTTGTTATTGTCGGCTACTCATTTCCGGAAGAGCGGTCACGCGCGTCTAATTAGGGGGTGTTTCTCATTTTCACAGTGTTTTCGGGCAGGCGTTTTCTCTTCTCTCTCCCCGCCCCCTTCCCACTCCCTTTGACTCGCCCTATTTCCTCCTCTCTTCGGGAAGTTTCAACATGGCGCTTTCGCGAGCAAATTGCGCGCTCAAAGAAAACGCCTGCACTACAGGCTACGTTATTTTTTACCAACTAGTTGGAATTTAATTAATTAATTAATATCATAGGTGATGAATTACTCCTTAATTTTGGCGCGAAATTTCAGCGATAATTTGTAATTTCACAAAATTGCCATGGCAACCTTCCGTACGTATCAGTGTCAAGATGGCGACGAAGTTTTAAAATGCCGTGAATGAAGATGTCAGCGCACAAAAAGACGCTTTAGAAAACCTGAACACACAAGAGAACATCAAGAAGGACTCTAACAGGTATTTTGCGGAAAAAGTCTGAAAAATTCTGAACTTTACAAGCCAAATTTAAGGTTTAAACATTTGAGAGAGTGGAGTTCTCGATCAATATGATCGAGAACTCCACTCCACGATTGCTAACGTAATTCGTCACCCATGATTGCTAACGTAATTCGTCACCCATGATATTAATAGGTAATCAAATGGTATACTCGTGAAATTAGGGAATAATTTAACTTGCGTTTTGTCCAAATCCTAATAATTTCCCGAGCCTTTATTTTCCCTCGCCTAAAGGCTCGGGAAATTATAAGGATTTGGACAAAACGCGCGTGAAATTATTCCCTAATTTCACCCGTCACCATTTGATTACACATACTAATCAACAATAAAATGACAAGTTCTCTGTATATCAAGATACATTAATATTATGTCAAAAGAAAAAAAAAAAGACTGGAGCCACCAATTGCCGCACGTAAGGTTATCCAGATTACGAAATCCGGGACATTTTTCCTTGTGGAATCCGCCATCCAGGGCTTTGGATTTTGGAATTCAGCTCAGGAAATCCGGAATCCTGACTAAAAATGGGAATCCGTAATCCCTGTCCCATTGACAAAGAAATCCGGAATCCACAGCTTGGAATCCAGAATCCAACACTGATTCGGTTCACCTCACATGAGGCGACACCAGCCTGACCAACAGCTCCTAGTAACCTTCATAAAATCGTTATTTCTCTATTCCCCTTTGTTTCTACAGCATGTATGTTGCTTGAATAACTTAATTTTTTGAGTACCTTGATCTTTAACTCTTTTTTTTTTTAATTGCAATAGCGTTTTGTTATTAATATGACCGGTGTAATTGTAATTTTAATTACAAATTTAAAAATTTCGCCCCTGCTCACCCTAGAGTCTCCAATAGCTCACTGTATAGAGCATCCAAACTAGAAATCAGAGGATCATAAGTTTGATTCTCACATAAAACAAGGTTTTTTTTCTAAGCTTTCTGCTCAAATAGATCCCTTCCACGGTGTTTTCCAAGTTTTGACATGGACAAGTTAAGGAAAGAACGCCTTTAAATTATTAAAATTGCCATGTTTGAAGTGATTTGTTGCGGATTAACGAAGATATAGCTCCTCAAAGTCGCGAAATTTTACAGACGTTTGTATGGTGGGGGGCACAAACTTGCCCGACCACCACATAAACGTCTATAAATTTTCGCAACTTTGCGGAGCTATAATTTCGCTTGTTTAAGACGTATCACCCTCAAACTTGGCGAGTTTACTTATTCTAAGACGCTCTTTCCAGTGGTGTCGAATGATTTTCCCTAACTAGCTAGTCCACGGCAAATGTTGAAAAACCGTGGAAAGGTCGATTGAAGGAAAAACCAACTGAAAGTTGGTTAAGAGCGATGCAAATTTAAAGAATCAGACCGTTACCTCGAGAGTAAACTTCCACCTCGCAAAGCGCCAGAAACTGTCTTTTCGTAGTTTTAATTCCAAGATATCGGCCAGTTGTCAGTGGATTTCTGTGACACACGGCGGAAGCTGTAAACTGGATAAAAGTGTACTCTCCAATGCAAGCAGGATTGTTTACTACATTATCGCTGTTACCTGATATAATAAAACAAAATGAGAGTCCTAAAGTCACTTAAGCTACGATAATGCGGAGAACAGAAACGTGCAAATTGTTTTGAGGCCTGACAAAACAGCCGACCTTTCGCAACGCCACCACTCATTCTCTTTTTCCCGCAAAACGCCGCCTTGAAAAAAGGAGCGCAGAAATTTCATACTGGTGACGTGTCACCACCCAGATCTGGAAAGTGCTTCTAATTCCCCTCGCAAGAAGACCGACCAGAAGTTCTACTCAGATCTGGAGAGTGAAAGGTCATCAGCATGGAATTTCTGCGCTCGTTCCTCAAACGTCACATCGCAGGGAAACTAGTCACTGAGTGGTGGCGTCGTGAAATCAGTACTGTTTCTCAGACTACAATTTTCCACCCACGAATCAAATCTGTCTTGCAACAAATCAGGTTGTTACAGGTTGCGGAAAGTTATTGTAGAACTTTGCAACAAAATCTGTATATAATTCGCTTTGTACCGACCCAAGAAAGTGAAGTCACTCCTCCTGCAAGACAGATTTGAGTAGTGTGTGCTCTTACAGTAACTTAAAGAAAGGTATAAAAATATATCAAAAAATCGAAAAAAAAAAAAAAAAAAAAAGAAAATTTACGATTACATTTAATACAATGTAAATCTGTAGAAGGCCAAAAAAAAAAAATCTAAAAAAATATAAGAGTAAAAAACTATACAGTATGGCACAGCTAAAAGTTTTCTATTAAATTAGGAAGAATATGGGAAAAAGGCATTGACTAGTATTGCACAAATGAGGGAGGGTTTCCCCTCTTGGGTCAAAATGCCTATTACATTGCCCTTTAACCGGAAGTTTAATTAATCCGCTAGATGTGCCGCCAAGAAGCACAACAGCGCTTTTTACCTTGAAAAGTTCAAGATCTTAAGAAAAGAATCTAAGGCATTGATAAACAGGAAGTTCAAGGAGTATCACACTTCTCTTGGTGACTTTATGACTTCCGCCATAAAACCATATCAAATTCTATACCAACTAATGTTATGTACGGAGGGCCACAGATCTCCTCTGGAGTGGAGATGGCAGAAGCGTTCAACAAGTATTCCTCTTCTACGTCTACACATGCGCCCGAGATACCCCTTGATGCGTTTACGCCACTCGACGAGGGGATGCCCGTCCTTGACAGTTTGGTGCTGTGCTAAGATGAGGTCTATAAGGTGCTCTTGAATTTAAACCTGAGCAAAGCTCCGGGCCCTGGCGGTCTTCCTGCAATCGTGCTAAAGTCGTGTGCAAGGGAACTGACACCAAATCTTTGCGGCCTTTTTAATTCATCTCTTGCGGAGGGTAAACTAGCCACCGAATGGAAAGACGCCCTTGTCGTCCTTGTTCGTAAGAAAGGCAAAAAGGAGGACGTAACTAACTACAGAACCTAAACCTAAAGTTTAACACCTCTAAATGTGAGGTACGAACCGTCACACGTAAGCGCCACCTATTTTCGCTACGATTACAAGTTAAACAACAACTCAATTAAACACGTCACTCAACTAAAAGACTTCGGAGTGACTATCTCGTCGGACCTCACATGGGACACTCACATTAACATTATCTTAGGTAAAGCCAATAGGATGCTCGCATTTTTGCGCCACAAAAGTGTTATGTTATTCACTAGAGACCATAGTATAGGAAATTTCTATTTATAACATAGCGCGCGTGCTTGCCCTACGTAAGTCCTATTGAGCCACTATAAACAAAATCTTTATTTACGCATGCCCGTGCGTAAATAAGATGACGTGAGCATTTTTTTTTTTATCTGGCTGCAAAGTACAGTTGTCGTCTTTTAAGCTGCAGTGCAGTTTTCCTTCTCTTTAAAATATGGAAGAAACGAGCGAAGAACTGCCCAATTTTTGTATCGGCATTGCCCTTTAAGGTCCTGATCCAACAAGCAGCAAAATAAAGCCGAATTAAAAAAAAATTCGTAAGTTGCGCGTTTCGCAAATTTGTCGGAAGACCAGCTGCAGCAAAATTTTGGCCGAAAGACATTCACTGGGAACAGAACAGACACCAACTGGTCATCAACAACATTTTTAAAAGGGTCAAATTTCCGTTTTTATTGTTGTTTTTAAATTTGTTACGCACTTTTGTTATCTCCGGACAATCCGACTGAAGCAGGAAAATTTCTCTCGCAATACAACACAAATTACACAAGAAGACATAAATTTATTACTCACAAAAACAACTGCTGCCAGGTCTTCTCAAGAAGCCGTAATGACAATCCAATGCTCGTAAATGAATATAAGTTTAAAGAAGGATAGCTAAGGATGACAGTCGTCTTCGCTAAAAACATGTTTTCTGGATTTCGCCGAGAAAAACGTAAACATCTTTTTAGCAAATCCGAACCATACTCCACGACTTCTTACGAACATGTTAGTATTTTAACTTTAGGTGAACTTTAAGAGCCTATGACTGTAAATATCGAGAATCGCTGGCCAGGCTAAAAAACTCGAAAATTCTGATAATTTGCGAGAAAAACCCCTTTGGGGAACTATCCTCGAAAAAAATATTTTTAACTTTCAAGACTCTATAGTGTTCGAGAAAATGAGGAAAAACGAAAATAGCGGTTTTTACCTAATCAATTATGCAAAAATTACGGCAAAAATGGTCTACTTTATCGCGTCGATACCAAGGCAAGATTCAAAGCAATAGAACAAAAATATTTTTGTTCAAAAGCATTTTATCTTTTCTTTCTATCCATGGTACGTTTAAAACCATAAACACGATTTTGAATTTTTTACGGTTTTTTAAAAACTACCACCAAGCGCACTTTTTAAAATGGGTAAAAAATGAGCAACTTCAGAGGCAAAAAGCTCACCTTGGTACGTGTGATGCCTAGCCAAAATGTATACTAGAACAAAGTTCAGCTCTTATATTAACAGAATATGAAATAAAAAATCTGGGTACTCCAGATTCGCCTTTACAAAATAAACAGTTTCGTGACCACCAGTGGCAAAAGGTCACAAATTTGCATGACTTCTCTTTCTAGTTTCGGTTCATGGTATATTCGAAACGCAGGAGAAAGGATGAAAGCGCCTTTAAATGAAGCTAAAATTAAGTAAAGGATCAGAAAAATTGATATCCCTGATAACAAATAGCTGTGAAGGTTGGTGACACAATGTGGCAAATTTGCATAATGCATCTGCATATTCCTATCGTAACTGTCAGCATCACGCAATGTTTGAGGCTTAAGAATAGCATAACCAAGAGAATGGCTAATGTTAAATGTTTTGTAATTAGTATGTTAGCTCTTCTTAATTGTACATTACAAAATTAAGGTTGCTCACAAGTTGTTGTCGGGTGTTGGAGTATTGTATTCTGCAATTGCGTGACCGTTGTCAAACTCAGCACAGTCACACTTTATTTTTAGCGGTACGATAAAAAAATGTGAGCTTAAGTGTGTAAAGAAATATTATTCATGTTAGATGACTTAACTTTACTTAATTCACCTGAATGAGTTTCGTAGCCATACATCTTTCTTGGAGTGGGCACATGCTTTTATGGTACCGATAGTTCATTCCTCAAGGCATTTTAGGGGATTTGCCATTAATACTATACATCAGACCCTAAGTTTTCAATCAATAAAAATCCGAAATAGTTAATTTTCTCAGAAGTTTTTCAAAGTTATATTTTGGTGAAATTGCCAAGTCTCGCTTATTAAAAATAACGTAAGTAAAGACAAGATTAAAGTAATCACTGCCCCCTTTTCTCTCTTTTCTGAAATTCTTCCACCTCCTCTGTCTGCCTCTTCACTGTTCCTGCGTTTAACACCATTAAGTCCAGACATGATTTCGAACACCCAAAGATGGTCAAAGATCGCCAAGTGGACCGACCCGTAATTGTGCCATTGATTAGCTGAAACCTTCATTGAACGCTCAATAAAAAAAATCAGATGGAGGGAGTACTGCACTGGGGTCGTTTTGGTGTTTTTTTTTTTTTTTGAACCAAAAATATCGTAAAATTCCGAAAATAAGCCCCGGGGCTTATATTTTTCAAAGGCCCTTTTTGAGGGGCTTATTTTAGGAGGGGCTTATCTATGCAGGGAATTTTGTGTTTCAAAATCGATTGGGCTAACCTTATAGTTGGAAGGAAATTTACCGTTTTTGCTTTGTTTTACCTTGTATTTGAGGGCAATTTCCAAGGACAAGCCCCAGGGGGGCTTATATATGGAGGGGCGATTTAACGGACGGTTTTTTTGCGTTACAAGTTTGGGGACTTATATTTGAAGGTGCTTATACAAGGAGGGGCTTATTTTCGGAATTTTACGGTATCCTTCATGAACCCATTTGCTTTTCCATTTATTCACCAGGATGATGAACTGATCAAAATCAGCAAGGATGGATTTTTCCACTGGTACCTTATTCACCAAATTTTCACCCATCTTCATGTATCTTGACAGAGTTACACACACACACAAAAGCAACATTTGGGGTGAACGAATCTACTTCCAATTTTTCTATTCACCTTCTATTCTTTACAGATTAATTAAATGTCCCTTTCCTGAAAAGTTAGCCAGCCAAAATTCCTTGCAAAACAAAGACTGTGGGAAGACGATCAAGTGCCGGAGCAACAGAAGAAGAAAGGCAAAGGGAAAAAAGAGAGCCGGCGAGAAAGATCGATATAGGTTCTTAAGAGACGTCCAAATTTTGGCTTCTATGAATGCGCCAAAAAAGCTTCTAAATTGGTGTACGTCCAATTTAGCAGTCTTGTGTTGCAAATCTCTTTTTCAGCCATTCCCACATCATGCTAACTGGCTAGCCTCAGTAATCGGCTCCTTCTAGCCTGTATAACAGGCGTGCGTTTTTCAGGCGAGCGAAGGCAAGCCCGAAGCCGGAGCGAATGCAAGCGCGAACAGCGTGAGGAGCGTCATTAAGGGGTAGGTCTGGGGCGGAATGCAACAAACAATGGTATATGGATAGGCCGTTGTTTTTTCTGCGTCTTCCCCATCGCGCTTGTCTGGCGCTTCTCACTCACTTCGCGCGTGCCTTCGCTCGCCTGCAAAAACGCGAAAAAAATGAGGCCGGTTATCCAGGCTACTAACTGGTTGAAAACCGGTTCAAAAAAGGCTGGGTTTTCTTCCACTAAAATTGGCCGTCAAAAAAGAGTTAAAGGGGCTAGGCCAAGCTATTTGCTAGTTCATTTTAAAAACCTAATATGGTCTTCATTTCACATCAATTCAGTTCAAAAATAATGGTCCAGTTTTTTTATGTAAGACTATATTTAGGCACTGTCTGTTGCTACTGATAGCCAGGATGGACATGGACTGAAAATTGCAAAAAATGGGCCAACTTTTTCAAGTTTAAATGTATCACCCAAAAAGATATTTTTGGTTAGTGCTCCCTTATAAAATGATATCTTCTTCATACCCCACATGTAACTCTACCCTGAACATTTTTTGACTGGGTAAAGGCAGTAAGTAATGACTTTAGCACAGAATCAGCCTAAAACAACAAATATACTCGCCACATAGGGCCTCGATTTGGGGTCTTCTTTCCCTTTTGTCTGAAGCTCCTTCCTTCTTTACTTTGGGAAACGGTTAGGCGTAAATAAAACCGCCGATCCCACTTACTTACCTCGTTATGTTATTTAGCTCCTTAGTCGCTATCAACTACCCTGCGAGCAGAGGCCCTTTCGATCTTCCTAGATAAGTTGGGAAGAAGAAGAGAAGGGTAGCTATCAACTGAATAATAATTCGATGGGACGTTCCGGTGTGAAGGCGCGAGCTGGGACATTGCGGGAACTGACGTTAATACTCCTGAGCAAAAGCAGACATTTCTTTGAACAAAACTCGGGTCTGTTGTAAACTGAGAATTGTAGTCAAGTTACGCTTTTACTCTACGTCACCTTACTGCCCGGTTAGTAAATGGTACTTACGTCGATACAAGTTCGTTGCCGCATACTGCGATATGCCAGGGGCGTCAAGGATGACCTTTCTAATACTTCTCTTTTCAAGATGATGCTACGTTTTGCAAGCACTCGACATGGGTGGGAGTTGATTAGAGCAGCTCAAAAGACGTGAACAAGGAGTCTTATCTTCCATGGAAAAATCCTAGTCGCATCGTCGTGAAAGGGATTTACTCTGTTGGACTGCAGTTGAACCTCCATGTGCGACTACCTCCCTTAAGCGACCACCTATCCAAAACACCAAAACCCACCCAGTTTAAGTCTTCCAGCTGGAATCTCTCCTGTAAGCGCCAGCGACCACTAATTGGGGCTGACGGTTTAATGATTTTGCATTGTTTTTAAACTCTTGTAAGCGATCCCTTGTGGTAGAAACAAAATCAACATGGAACTGCACATATCGTAACTTGGAAATTGCATGCAATAAATTCTCTTCCTTAAAGTAGATGTGTCCGGTTTTCTTCTCAAAGAAACCTCCCGTGGTTCGATTCTCGTAAGAGACCACCTCCCGTTAGCGACCACTAAGTCTTCGCATTTTGGGTGGTCGCTTTCGGGAGGTTCGACTGTAGTCTCCTTTTCCAGTTCTTCGGCGGCGTCGGTTGGAACTTGCTTTGTTTCATGAGTTGCGTGCATAAATTTACACACTAAGGCGCTGCTACATTATATTTTGAAATCACTGAACAAATATCCTTTTGTATTTCAACGAAAACGCCCCTTGGCAGGTGGTGCAACTCCGAGATGACCTAAAAAGGGCAGTTTTTGCGGGAAAGATGTTTCGGATTCGTTTCGGAGGAGAGAAACCGCTCGACCGTATGAACTACGATGACTGTTTCCTAGGGCCTTTGGTAGCTGCCTAATTATACCTCTATTTATGAAAAAGTAAAAAAAAAAATAAACCAAGGGACGGTTTGCTGTTTGTAATACTTAGTAAAAAAATCAGATTTCAACATCTCTGTCAAGAAAATGCTAACTTTTAGTGCGTGACTGACAGGCATGCAAAATTAGTATCCCTTCTTTCTGATAATAAAATAAAACGAGAAACAAATGATGTTGCGAACAACGCATTGCCTGTTCAAAACAAAGTTTCCATAAAATTTCATAAGGAGAAAAAAATCAATAAAAGAAGGCGGAGCTGCTCGAGACGTCGTTGCGTGACATTGTTACTCTAACTGTTAGTTTATGACTTCCTCGCACGAGTCGAAGTGTCTCCCATTCGCAAAAAAACCTCCTTCAAAATAAAATTTCAAGGAAAATGTACCTACCTATTTTAGATATACCAGAGGCGAATTTAAGATGATACAGATGGATGCTAATACAAGGAAGTTCAAAAAAAAAAAAAACAGAGACATGGGATATAGTTTACATAATAGTCCGGCGCTTTTATATAACGCTTCTTCGAGTTCGTTTTATTTATTTATTTATTTATTTATTTTTTTGTGAACGGTTAATTACTCTGATATTTTAACATAAACTTTCTCAAAAAACGTTTTCTTGCTTCGTGATGTTTCCGAACATCACATACTGACCCTGAATTGAAACAAAACCGGCTGCCGCAACATTTCTTTACAAATTTGACTTATGCAAATTTGTGACCTTTTGCCACCGTTGGTCACGAAACTGTTTATTTTGTAAAGATGAATCCCGAGTACTCAGATTTTTTATTTCATATTCTGTTAATATAAAAGCTGAACTTTGTCCTAGTATACATTTTGGCTAGGCATCACATATACCAAGGTGAGTTTTTTGCCTCTGAAGTTGCTCATTTTTTATCCATTTTAAAAAGTGCGCTTGGTGGTAGTTTTTAAAAAACCGTAAAAAATTCAAAATCGTGTTTATGGTTTAAAACATACCATGAATAGAAAGAAAAGATAAAATGCTTTTGAACAACAATATTTCTGTTTTATGGCTTTGAATCTTGCCTTGGTACTGACGCGATAAAGTAGACCATTTTTACTGTAATTTTTGCATAATTAATTAGGTAAAAACCGCTATTTTCGTTTTTCCTCATTTTCTACATTTTCAACACTATAGATTCTTGAAAGTTAAAAATATTTTTCGAAGATAGTTCCCCAAAGAGGGTTTTTCTGACAAATTATCAGAATTTTCGATTTTTTTAGCCTGGCCAGCGATTCTCGATATTGACAGTCATGGGCTCTTAAGACTCTTTTACCTTTGCTTCTGCTTAGTTTTCATTGATCGTTAACGAATAACGAAGCAAATTTTCTTTCTCAGTTTTACAGAAAGAACATTTTCATTCAAACTAGACGATTGTGGCGTGTTCGTAATCAGCCAATTAGAACCGTTTGTTATTGTGTAGCGCGTTACGAGAATTTTGCAGTTAATCAAAAAGTAAGCATTTTTGTCAGCTATGTTAAAAAAGAATTTGCTCATGCTTTTAGCTGTGCGTATATCGAGTTATGGATGCACTTGGGAAGTTTGGAGAGCACTAAAGAAGCTAGAGTTGCACTCGGGTATCGCCTCGTGCAACTCTTACGCATCTTCCGTGCTCTCCAAACTTCCCGCGTGCATCCATAACTCGATATACGCACGCTAAGCATGAACAAATTCTTAAATCTCACGTTTGTAAGATCATATATTGGCCATGCTAGAGAGGTATGGGCTCCCAGCATGGGCTTCTAGTATTGTTAAAAATACCGGTACTGGGGATGAGCTATGATACACACGGCATTTTTTATATTCCTGTAAACTTTGCTTTCAATTTACCAAATTATGTTACTAGCTATATGCACTACTCAGGTAAAAAAAATAATAAGGTTACGAAAAATTTGCTTCCAGGGGATTCAAACCCGGACCCTCCAATCAGTTAGAACTGAAACCCTTCTATCCACTTCTATTTTTTCGAAGAAAAGCATATTCAACGCGGCATTGTGTCGGTTCAAGTACTTTGATTGAGCTAGGGCGGAACACCCCAATAATACATGTGGGAGGGTCTCTGCAGCTCTTCCACACATCCTACATGTTACATCCCCCTGGGTGGTTCCTGTCTTTACGCCTCATACCACTGGGCCATGCGTCCGCTGCACAGTTTGAAATTTAAAATTATTAATGTTGAAGTATTTTTCTCTGTCATTCACACTGTTTGAACCTTGTGGAGCTGTATTTAATATGAATTCGAAGGTACCTTTGAAGAAAAAATAGCGGTAAGGATTTCCAGCCACTATGCCTCGGATATTCCAGTCTCCTGTTCCTCTGTCTCTTGCTGTCGGCGTTGCCTTCGCTTTGCTAAGCGACGTTTTCTCTGCTCCGCGATTTCTTGTTGACGTCTTCTCCTTCGTTGTTCACGCTGAATTTCAAGTCGGCGTTCTCGTTCCAGAGGAATTTCGGTGGAAAATCTTACTCGGCGAGGAATTGCAGCCCCTTGTTGTGCTGCCGTTGTGTGTCATTTGTATGGGAAATTGCTCGTGATTCACTGATCGTAAACGAGTCTAGTCTTTTGTCGAGGGTCGAGGGTCGAGGGTTCCATGTCATGGGTCGAGGGTACCACGTCGAGGGTAATTTTTTTTTTTCAATTTTTTAATAAAAAAATGTGGTGTTGTTGTTGTTTAATTGAAATAGTACGTGGACATTCGAATTCGCTTAAAAGCAAAGAACCTTAGCAAAGAACCTTCTCCCTTCCTGTGAAGCCTTGTAGACAGGTTGTGCCTAAAAAAAATATCACAGAGCTTAGGCAGGAGCACCCAACGACTGTTTTCTGTAAAATATCTGTTCGGAGTCGCCCTAGGACGACCGAACAGATGCAAGTTTTATAGCGCCGCTTAGAAAGCATTTCTAGAGATTTGAAAGTACTCTGGATAAGCGAAAAAAAAGTTTTCAATGCATTTAGGAGGAAACCGTCGTTGGGTGCCCCTGCTTAGGTTTATATTTCAGTCTCAGCCTTTCAGTTTCTGCCTCTTCTCTGCCTTGCTTGGCTGTTCAGTGGGGTAGTTTGAATATGGATATTTCACCGATTCTTGTTACTTCGGCGGAGCGCGAAGTAAAGGTTTCGCGACGCTTAGGAATGTATCAAAGTTGCAATTTTTTGACAAGATTGGGCAAGCAAAGTCTGTAGGTTTTCGGCTCTATTCGGCTATTTGACGAAGTGAGAGCCGAATAAGTTCGAGATATCTCGAGATCACTTCGATTTCTTTGATTTATTCTTTTACTTTTTCGAGGAAGAAGGAGTCACTATTTTGGCCTTCCCGGGGTTTGAACCGACTCACCTGTGTGACCCGTCAGATCGGAGGAGACTCTAAGTTGAGGGATTAGCCGATTGCGCTACTGCGACCCAAGGTAGTTTGGGACGTGAAAAATAGTTATGAAATCATGCACTAGTTTCGGGACAAGATTGGGCGTGAAGTTCGTGACTTTTCGGCTTGCTTCAACTATTTCACGAAATGAGATCGGACTACTTCGTGATATCTTGAGATCACTTCGAGTTTAGTCTTTAATTACACGAGGAATAAATAGAGGATATTTCGTGGCCGCGCAGAGACACGAAATTTCTCTTCGAGTGATGAAAAACATATCACGAGTGAGCCCTTCTTTCGAACTCTTTTATGATGAATTTAAAGTTACAAAATGCAGCACAAAGACATTTTGTCTTTGTTGAGTGTTACGTAGTAAAATTGCTTTCATGCGTTGCGTGACTTTCTCGAACGTTCTCTACGTTTTTTGGATTATTCATGAATAACTAATTAGGGCATGTTTACATTTCAGCATGTGTCAGCAGATTTGCATCAGTTACTGAAATCATAAAATATGTCGAAAAGCTACTACTATTCGCCTGTTTAGTATTTTCTAGAACCTTATGTCAAACGGTATACAAGTTCCAAGCGAGTTCTTTTGACGAACTAAGTTTTTTCCCACGAGCTGGACTGCTGTGTTTAGTCAAGTGTGACGAAGGTCGATTTTCGGGTTCTGTGTTTACAAGTTCGCGGAAGCCGTAAGATATCTGAAGTTCAAGTGAGAGTTTGTTATTATTGGTAGAGGCTGTTTAGTTTTACTCAAAGTTCAAGTCAAGTTTGTGTTGGTGGATGCAGTGTTTTAAAGCTCTGTAAAGGCTATGTTCCTTTGGTGTTAAACCCGACATCCCTGCGTTCTGATAGTCAGTGAATAATTATCCTCAAAACATTCGAACTCGTGACTTTGAGTTTTAGCCAATTCCATGCTCAACGTAATTGACTCCTTACCCATGCCTTACATATCTTTAATCAGTACATGAGACTGCTATGCTGTTTTTGAAGCCTGATGTGACTAAGAAAAATAGAGAATTGGTTTTTCAGAAGGATTTGTATGGAGTCATCAGAGCATAACTGGGCTAATATCGCGGAGACAATTTGTCCTGAAATGTTAGTTTTTGGCAGGTAGGCCTCTTGGATGTTGCTCTTTTCAGAATATCCTGACAAATCCCATAATTTCACACCTTACTCTTACCATATTTGATTTCTTACTGTTCCTTCGCATTTACAATTAATTAGTTCCACAACCACGACGCCGAAGTGTACGCTAGCTCCGTAGCGTCTTGTTTTTTAAGCTATCCCTCTGTATCCGACCGAATTGTCGTGCTTTCAATGAAGTAGAAACGCGCCATAAAATTTTAAAATACAAGTCATCGATAATCACTGACACCCGAAATCGTGACCTAGGTACGTAGGTGCGTATCTAGAGTGATAATTTAGATGGTTGATGCTATCGCCCGAGTCGCGCCGCAATAATAAACTCCTTCAACGTTAATGTTTTGCAGCTTAAAAAGTATATCACTGCAGAAATTTGAAACACCCTGAAACACAAAAGGAACGCAAAACCAACACTTATCGGCGAAGTTGATGGCGGCAGTGGGATAATAGGAAGTCATGTGGCGAAACTAATTTTGTACACACCTTTATCCCTAGTGTGCATTTCAAACAGAAATCAGAGGTGTCTGCGCAAAAAAACTTTCTTCACAACAGCTTCAGCGTTTATTTCCTATTTTGCACGAAAAGGAGAGCTTTTATTCACGAACAGCGATCAGATCGAAGCAGACGATTATACTAACTTTCAATAAATTATAAAATAATATATTTCGTTTTTCATCGCCTCCATCTGATGAAGATGGGTCGGTCCGCCTAGCCAAAAACTGAGAAAAGTTGGAAGGGTTAGGCTAGGGACTAGCCTTTATCGCTAATTTAGCCCCATATCCTTTATTTGTTATTTTGTAATTCCTGCTTCCACAGGCGGCCAAGCTCATTTTGAAAGTAATATATCAGTTAAATCAGTTTTTTAAACCTTTTTACGACATTTTTTACTATATGGGGGCTCGTCAACAGAGCAGAAGACTTTCTTAGGCAGTCACTCATATTGAGAAACCTGTTATCAAGTAACGTGTTCTGTCCCCGCCCCCTCCCCACACCCAACAAGTACAACTAATATGGATGGAGATGTCCACGCGCCATTTGTTTTTTAAATTCTTCTTATTTGTTTTCCATTTGTTTTCCATTGTTCAAAAAATAAAAATAAAATTAATTAAAAAAATTGTTAACCTCGACCCTCGATATGGAACCCTCGACCCTCGACCCTCGACCCTCTACCCTCTACCCTCGACCCTTGACATAAAGAGACACTCATCGTAAACACTGTTTCACAGACGATGAATAAACACATCAGCTTTTCATAAATAAAACATGAAAATGGGCCCTGGTTATTGGCGGCAAAGTCTATGTTGCCTGGAAACGCAAAATGCTCCATGACATAACGCTACATGACGTCGTTGGCGGGCACCAACCATATATTCATTAGTAAGAAAGATAGATAAAAATTTGGGGCATCCAGTTTTGACCGCGCGGCGAGATTATAAACTCTCTTCCCTCGAGGAATTATTATCATTATAATTATTAATATTATTGTATCAGGCTGAGACATGATATAATGATGTGACTGGTATAGCCTTACTTCATCATAAACTTTCTTCATAATATTCCCCTATTTCTTGTTACAGAATAAAAATTGAACATAAAGGTAGGGATTTTTTCTAACCAGATGTATCTCAAAAAGTAAATGCCAACCATCAAACTATATCTTTCTGCATACTAAAGCAATTTTCCCTTTTAGTTAAAATGGCCCTATTGCCTTCGGATAGCTATGAACTATTACTCCATTTTCTTGACTTCTCCTGCCAAAACAGCTACACTGTAAGCTGCTGAACAACTGCTTGCAAACAAGGTTGCGATTATTTTGCCGGCAATACATTTATCATATCGATGGAACATGACTATAATACATATATTGCTTAAAACTTCCAAATTTGGTCTGTACCAGCTGGTTATGAAGGATTAGCCAAGGGGTTAAAGCCATTCAGAAATGGCAACATATTCTGGATGAATAGTAATATCTTTTATCCCAGCCATAAAGAATACAGCCAATCAGAAATCCATATTCTGTGTTATTATAGAGTCTGTCTGGATTTGGAAAAAGGTACCTCCAGAAATTTCAAGTGCGTTTTAACAATTTGACCCTTGAAGTCAATAAAAAGCAGTTGAAAGTCGCTAGTTAGGGCTTAAAACGGACGAATTAATCGCTGGCAACACACGAAAAGTTGCTCTTAGCAAAATTAAAGCGACAGATTTGTAACGAAATGAACAACATTTAAAAGCACAGAAATAAATACCTGTTAGTCTCTTAAACTATGAGGCTCATAGCGAGATGCCTGACTAAAACAGACCTAGAATCCAGCTTTCTTGACCCCACAATCGGTTGTCTAAGACAAAATCACTTCAATACACAACCGAACATTATGGCGCGACATAATGTAATTTATATCGAGGCGTGGTGCGCACGTGATATTCCGCTGGGGTTGGCTTGTACCAGGCACGGATTCGATACTAGCAGTAGTTTGGCCAATCAGGTTTAAGTAGGTCACATGCCTAGTATATGAAAGACAGTTCCAGCGAGATATTTTTCCTTCCTCCTCTCGCCATCAGATTGAACAGATCCCCAGGAAAACTTTTTCCCGCCTCCTCCCCATTTCACCACCTCCCAGCGATTTATCACGATTAATCCATCCTATCGCTTCGATAGTATCACTTTTCAAGGCTGGCGGTATTTTGTCGCCCCATTTGTGAACAAGACATCATATACGAAAATGTTTACTGCTGTGTTTGAATTTTGCTAATTGTTCGATTAAAACTAGCCACAATCGCGGCCAAATTTATTCCAACAAAGTGGTTTCTTATTGCTACTTCCGGGGAATTACATCTTAAGTGGTTTCTCAACAAAGCTCGCCCCTTTTAAGTGGGTCACTTTAGATCATATTTGACATGAAAACACGGCTTGATATAAAATATTCTTATAACACGACCGCCACGACATACCTGAAATCTGTCTGTCAACAACTTCAGGAAATCACACAATTAACCACGTTCGCGGCACTGATAAAAATACCCACAACCAACCAACACAATGTTTCCACACTTAATACGGGCAAAATATCATCACATTACTCTCTCTCAATAACTCTCGCTTTCTCCACGTAAACTTTGCTGACACAGTCGATTTATTCAAGATCCCGGACGTAGACGAGCCACCGTTTTGAAAGGGACACATGCACGCCGGCCTTCAAAACAAATTTTTACTAAGCCTCTGGCATGGTCAGAAATCAGCATCAATTTTGCTCTCGCCGAATAGTTTTGACTCCTAAAAGCTACTTTTTGAGGCCAGAGACTCGTCACCGCCCACATCAAAGCTCGCAATATGATGCCTTTCCGTCTCCAGCCCGAGATCAGTGTTTCACCCGTTTAGCCAAAATGAGACGAAATACGGTAACATATTGGACGACGGCAGACTTTGCCAATCGTGAGACTTGTTCCTTCATAAGGCTTAATGATGCCTTACGGAAAACTTTGCTGCAGGCAGCCAAAAAGAAACCTAGAAATTAACCGACCACGGAAAACAACTTCTACCGCGCGCGCGCGCGCTGAGTTCAAATGTCATTGTGTAGAGAATTATGGGAAATGATAGCAACCTCGTCCCCCGGGCTTTTCCCTCAAAAAATGGGTGGGGCGGGAAAAAGGGGGCCTTTTCCCGCCCAACCCATTTTTTGATGGAAAAGCCCTGGGGACGAAGTTGAAATGATAGGTAAGGGAGAGCTGCGGGAGGGGGGGGGGGGGGTGGGGAAGATGTAAACAGCATATTAAACACATGTTTTTTGATCTACTGCAGCTTTTAAGGGGATTTTTGTACTGAAAAGATCGTTAAAAACACACACACACACACACACAAGAATGGTCAAGTACTAAACAAGCCTCAAATGAGACTGTTGCTAAAAATTTCTGGAGATACCCTTTATCAAATCCAGACAGACAGTAATTCTGACAATTATGTACCTCTTATTACCGCTTGTTTGGCCGCATTTTTTTTTTCTTTTTTCTTAACAAAGAGGAATACAGCAGAAAAAATAAATAAAATAAGATAAAAGTAGAGAAAATTAAAATAATAAACAAATAAGTAGTTGATTAAAAATAAAAATAAATCAATGGTACAGTTCTGTCTACAAAACAAAACAATGGCAACAAAAATGACTGACCTAATGTTAGTACGTAGTCCTTATTTCTTTGTCTTATTCCATCAAAGGGCGAGAACCTGTTGACTATGAGAACCTCAGAGATTGGTACGTTGTTTGAACCCAGGTCCACCCACCACCAACTGGGGTTATCTTCCTGTGAATGTGCACACTGAGCACCAGGATCAAAGTTTGTACCAAGATTTCCATCCACTGCCTTCCAAGAACTGCCACCACAGCAGGTTCTTCTTTGCCTTGTCGGCTTTCGAAAAGCTAGGTTCTCTACACATGTTATATATGGAGATAAAGCTCATATAAATATGTTTTTTTGAATGAAACATGAGCCTTCACTTAGACTTATTCTAATCTTGGTTAGCAACTTCTGTGAAGCAGCACCAAGATAATTGTTTCAGGCCCCCAAAGGACTCAAGGAATTAATTGCCAGAAGTGTGTTTCGAATTTCCTCTCAAACTGATCGGCAAATCCACAAGAGGCCAATCATGGCATGTACCCAAATCCTGGTACACAGGGGTGGGGGCCCTGAACAAAGATTCTGGCGTTAGTTGTTTCCTAGATGCATTAACCATAGTTTAGCTTTGTCTGTGGTGGAGAGAAGCAGTCTTTTTTATACAAAGGGAGATAACTTGAGATTCACACAAGTTTCTCTTAAATAACCTGTAAGGCTTCAGATACCCAAACATTGAAAAAGGCAGAGTCCAGTATATCAGAAAAGTGAAGGCTCATACAAATTGTTAGTAGTTTTCAAGCATTAATTGTGTTTGGCAGATACCTGTGACAAATTCATTGGGTTTAATTCTGTGGTAGACACCAATGGGGTGTGTGAGAAATCGGATGAGGGGAGGCATTTTTCTCTCCATACCCCACCAGATGGGCAATAATTGATCTATTAGGTATTTTCTATGCTGAGTTAAGTAAGAATTATCAAGGTACAAATATCTTTAATGTGCTGTCATAGGGTAAGTTCCAAGTATGACACATAGGTCTCATACTTCATAGGAAGGCAGTTCAATTGTTTTCTTGCCCAAAAAAGGACGAAGGGCAGGATTTTTGGGGGAAAAAGAAGTGAATTAGAATTTCGTTTAACAATGGGCTCCTGCATTTAATAACCGTATCCCCTACCCCCACCGTTTGAGCACATAACTACTTCTTAACCCTGATGATTAAATAAAACTGCAATCACCCATGAAGACTTAAAAACAATATGGTTCCTACCTCTGAAGAATATGGTTGTACCCCTGATGAGTATGGTTCTACCCCTGGAAAATTATTCACCGAAGTGGAGGTGGCTAGTGATGGATATTTACCGAAGCCGCGTTAGCGGCGAGGTAAATATCCATCACTAGCCACCGACACTGAGGTGAATAATTGTTTTAGTATATACTAAAACAGTGAGATAACTGAGCCCAAAAATGATGATTTTTAACTCATTTACTGTTGCCTGCAACGATTACAATTTTGGCGCACAATGACCGAACGGCCGCTGTCGTCGCTTTTTCTTGCCGGCAAATAAAACTTTTGAAGGCATTTGTTTAGCTCTTGCGGGGAAATTTCCTCAAAAGGAGTTGTGAATTCTTTTTGTATTTTAAATCATTCTGTGAAAAGGATTATTAGATTTAGTTTTAAGCTTATTTATGAACAAGTCAACTAAAAAAAGTAAAACAAGACTTAAACTTAATTTGCATTCGTAAACAACAATATACTGATTGAGTAGCCAATCACAGCGCGAAAAACACTATCCACTGTTTTAGTATATACTAAATATATATATATATATATATATATATATATATATTACTCTACCCTTAAAACTCTATCCCTAAAAAAATTCTCAGTTTGTGTAACTTACCCCTGAAGAATTCCATTATTTTGTCAGGTCAACCAGTGGCGGGGGGTATGGATATTATAATACAATAGCCCAATAATTCCACTGTCATGATAAATCAGCACTTTGGAAAAGATTTGCGGCTAGATTACAGGACACAGGGCCACTTGTTAACATATCATTAAATAACAAAAGCGTCTATTGTTATATAAAACGCTTTTCAAAGCCTCTCAACAAGGTGGACTTGAGTAGCCCTGTATTCTTTCAGTGGTACCAATGATTCCTCGGCCTCAATCAAACGGCTCAAACACGCGGACATCTAGCGCTTCTTTTATCATTTGAGATCCAAGCGGCCTCGATTTCGAAGTTCGGGTAGAAGTGAAAAGAACACAGGGAGTTCTGAATTCCGACAAAATCTTAACAACTGAATAAAGATTACTTACTTCATCGGTGCGTGAAATGTGCTCTCTCTCTCTCTTGGGCGGCCATTTTAAAATTTGCCGTCAGCGTGAAGTCTGGAACCAAGATCTCTGCCTCATCCCCAGGGTCTTCTCGTTTTCCAATGAGAAGACTTTGGGGACGAAGTTGAAATCTCTCTTCGCCTCTGACTTTCCCAAAGTTTTCGAATTTCCAACAATCCTACACCTTCATAATTTCTCGGTTACTGTCCTTTCATTCACCCCAAAATTTAAAATTACAAAATGTTGTTCGTACTTTACGATTGTATTTGATCGCGTCATTTCAGCATTTTTGAACGACGCACGTCAATACAACCGGAAGTGGAACTTTTTCCCTTTCTGATCTGAAATAGAATCCGGGTCTACTGGAAAAGCCGGGAGGCACAAATCACTTAGAACTCCGAGGAGTATCCCTTCCCCCGGGGTAATTATAAGCAGAAATCGTATACCTGGCTTTAGCTTTACTCCATATATTTCCGCTCTCAGACAGAACCTGTTGTGACTTGTTTGGCCAACGACTCTCAGCCTTTTCACTAAAACACCCTCAAAGAGGATGTTCTTATTCTCTGTATTTCTGTCTTTGTTACCTGTGAAAGTCTAATCACAATACAACAGTTTAGCCACATTAAACCGTCAAAATAGATACAGTCAATCTATTACATTTCAAAACAGGGAAATAGTACGCACATACATTTACCCAGGGTTTTTCTAAAAACAACGTGGATATTTTCCATAGGGATTGCGTCAACAATCAGGGAAGTTTGAAATTGTCAGTTTTACAGATAGTGCTTTTATCATTGTCCTTTCCATTACTCATGTCATTGTCATTATTACTGCATCATTTTTATTGTCATTAGGTTAAAGGGTTAACCAGTTATTCTAATCGAGTTTTTTCATGACTAAGGCAATGGAACGTAACAGATAAACACTTTTCATTTACATTTCGAAAGAGTTCCTCGTTTTGTAAAAATCAAAGGCTTTCAGTTTAAGTGCTTGTGACTCAAATTTTCTTTTTGTCCTTAAGTTCTACAATATGTGTAAAATATGTAACCGGAATTTACAGGTCAATGATCTAGCAAAATCTAAGCTTCCGTCCTCGCAGCACGCAATTTGCCTTAAAAAAAAGTCCGCACCCTACCGCGCGACCAGCTGACAATTGTGACGTACAATGATTCTTAGTGCAAGAATATAGAATAATTAACAAGAAGGAGGCAAATACAAAGGATTTTGCATTGTCGGAAACGCCTCAATAATCTTCAGAATCTTTATTTACTTCCACATGCCTTCGTTACAGTCAGTTACATCGCTTAATTCCCCACAGAACACAAAGTAATGACAAGAATTGGAAGAAAGCGGTTTGTTCTCAGTCTTTGGGACATTTCTGAAGGGGGAAAAGCAGTTTTCTGGATGGCCAAAATTCAAGAACGTTTTAATTGGACATTTTTTTCAAAGTTAACAATTGTTAATGAAACTTATCTATGGACGGACTAAAATCAGTTTGAGAAAATTTCGTTTCATATGCAATTTAAGTGATAACTGTATTAAGATGGCTCGAAGGCGTTTCCTCGCCAGTTAATTAGTCGTCGGATGGAAAAGTCTTGATACGCTGGCTACGTCTTTGTTATTTTTGCTTTTTTTTGTTTTGGTTTGGTTTGTTTTTTGTTGTTAGAGCGATTTTCGTATGACCTTGAAAAATGGTTTCGGTAAGTTTTTGTTATTGTTTTATCAGCCAATGGATGAAATGATCAAAACATGGACTCTTCTTTTTCCCACCAAAGAAAATCCTAATATGGAGAAGGCATTGTTAGATTGGCCAGTCGTTTTGCAGCATGACGTCAAAGCGAATTATCGATTACTTTCTAGAAAGTTCCCGGGGTGACGTTTTCTCAACCGAGCGTTCGCTTAACCAACCAAAAGCCACGCACGTTATGTCCAATCAAATGGCTCTATTTCCGTTCGTTTGTTATTTCTGTTTTGTTCGCGTGTTGTCATTTAAAGGTCATACGAAAATCACTCTATTTGGTTTGTGGTTGTTATCGGTTTTGTTGTTGTTGTTGTTGTTGTTGTTTTTTATACAAGAGTTGGCATAGATGAAGTGGAAGGAATGTAGAAACATACCTTATTTTGACCATGTTCCTTATAATTTGTCCAGGTTGTTCCATCCGTTGATACCTGGATTGTGTAGGTCTCTATCCACTGATCTGCATTTGGATTTCCTTGTGTTGACACAGCACAAACAATATGGATGGTTTCCAGGTCTATTTGTAAATAAGGTTTTGTATCTCCTGTAGACGCACACCATGCTTTTATTTCGTTCAAACGTCCATTCTTGGCTTCTGATATCCCAGAGGAGGCGGTTATACTGTTATCTGGGATTTCACCACTTCCAATTCCAAGATCCAAATCAATACAGTCTCCTTAATACCCAAAGAAAAAGTAAATAAATAAATACATTTATTAAGGAGACTGTATTGATACCTTTTTCACGTTCAGTCACCTAAATATCAGGAGCCAGTTGCATAAAAATTAAAGGGGTAACCGTAAACTGCCTCTTCTAAACTAGCTTTAGATACATTATGCCAGCATAATTTTGGGCATAATGCTATAGTCGGACCATCAAGCATAATACCGGCATAAGGGCCATTTTTTTTTTTTTCAGCATAAAGAGAATGATAATGAAAAAAATAATAATAATTACATAAGGAGTATGATAACTGTACTGAGAAATTTTTGCTTCCAAGTGCTTTAAGCTAGTGAGAATTAACATGTTGAAAGGCTTGATTGCTACTTCGTAATGTCTTTTTGCACAGTTGCATCATTTTGTTAGGCTGCTAGCTAAGACTGGCTAATTGTCTATCCATCATGGCTGCCAGTTCGAAATTTGTTACTGATGCAATAAAATTTTGTATTCAGGTCTGCAGGGATGGAAAAGGGCATCAAATACAGCCGGAGCTTCAGTCGAGCATAATGCTACTTGTAGAGCATAATTTCAGGCATTATGCTGTTGTTTTGAAGGTGACGCTCAAAAGCAGGATGCTTATTTTCCAGCATAATGTATGTATCTATCCCTATTCTAAGCGACCACACCCCACCCCCACCCCCACCCCCACTTCTTAGCCTCCTGCATGCCCACCCTGTTATAATGCCGGTTTTTTACCTGCAAACCAAAAACGAAATTCCGATTATAAGCCCCCACCCGCATATAAGCACCACCATCTACCTAGTTTAAAAATGGATTTCATGATTTTTATGTGACGTTATGAGGCCTAGTAAAAAACTGTACTTGCAAAATACATAGATTGTTTCGAAGCCCTGTTCCTAGTCCAGTTGTAATAATACAATATCCTCTTTCAGATCTACTGCCATTTACAAATCTCCTATGATACAGCTTTAAAAACCCAAGCAACTTAAAAACAAAGGTTATTTAAAGTTTTGGGCGGCAAACTAGGGGTATGTACAAGTTATCAAACAAAATTAATCAGGTAGTATTAGATAATAACTTTCGGGAATTTTTTTATGCATAGCATAAACTCTATTCAGACAGGGCTTTTTCTTCCTTCCTGTGACCGGGAGGGGGCTCCGAGGGCCCGCTCTATAACTTCCACACCGCTCACGATACGGCCACCAAAATTACACATACAATAATGTACTCATCAAAACTAATTAAAATCTAAGCACAACTTGTTTACACAATGACGTAATTGACTTCATTATGTCGTCACATTGTTGAATTTATGGCAGAATCCTCTCTCTCAAAATGACCATAAAGCCAAAAAATACCTAAATAGTATGGTGCTGATAAAATCAAGACGTTCTAACACATAAAAATCTTTAAAGTAACAGTGATGTGATGGTAGCGTCTATTTTCATTGACCCTTTAGGTGCCAATAGTGACCAACAACAATTTTCTCCTAACAATATCCATACACTGTCAAGAGATAAAGTTAAAAGAATTAATAATATGATCACCATAGAGGAAATGCTTTGATCTTTTATCAAATTCTCTCAACTAATTGTTAAAGGAGATGTGTGGAGATCAGTTTGGAGAATTTGTATGTGGATAATGGGGCTTAAGGGGTTAAAGAGGAAACTGGACTTATACACCATCTTGATCCGCTATTGGAATTTTTTTAAAATATATTCCGTTTAACTTAAAACTAGAATCAAAGTTTTAGTGATAAATATTTGGTCTGGGTATAAATTAAGATGCTTAGGAAGCAAAGAAATCTGCAAGTTATGGAATTCCCAGAGGAATAAACACTGTTGAAAATTGAATCAACTTATGCCACTTGGTCATTTTAAGTCCATGTTTTTTTTCTTCAATTTAGTCAGTAAAAAGCCTGAATTACATTAATAGTTATACTAAATTTGATAAAATAGTGCTAAATTAAGATTAACCAAAAAAAAAAATAATCAGTAAAAAGGGAATAAAACCTTTTTAATGGAAAAAATGCAAATCTCGAATGCTGTGGCAACGTCAATGGTTACGTATACGTAAAGAAGAATTTAAACTCTCAGACAAATTGTAGGAAAAGTCGCTAAGTTTGGCGGTCATAGCTAAAACGTGTATGAAGTTATTCAATTTTTTTAGTTAGAGGGGGTAGGGCTCAAAAGTCTCCGGGCCGTGTCTCAACAGAGCTAAAACCCCGGCTAAAACTTGAAAATGTTCGTACAACTCAATCCATGTCCATCTTTGTGTCAACGGCCCTTGCAACAACGGAAGGAAAAAACATGCAACGCCTAAATATAGTCTTAAATTAAATAACAAAACTGGGTCATTGTTGAGTTGGAATTCAACTGCATGATGCGAAAAAAGTTTTATCTTTCTTGAAAAGAAACCAGCGAGACATAGACCCTTTAAAGGCGGTAAATTTCGTCATGATTCATTCAAGTACAACGAATTTATGTTCTCAATGTGATCCCGCACGTAAATTCCAAAGTTGAAAATGTTTTATTAACCAACTTGATAAATAGTACCTTAATTAATAATGATATTTTTAATATCGTTACATTGGGGACAATTTACTTAATCTGCGCTGTTAAGGAAACATTAACGGCGCTTATAAGCAATGCTTCAAAGGATATTATTTGAAATTAAACTTACTGGTACTTGTTTGAAAATTTTGTGGTCTCGTCATTTATTCATAAAACAAAAAATCAGTGAAGTGTTACTCAATAGCGACGTCCTTAATATTTGCATACCTATTTTGGTTCGGATAGGGAAATTTATGGTACTAAATTATCGTTACGGAAACAAACAAAGTTAGCTGAGAATGTTTGTTCACAATAAATTTAGAACTACATTGTGTATTGCCCTTGAATTTTTGAATTATCTCAGGAATTTGCAAATGAACTAACAAGGAACGGCTTGGAAACTAAAATTTCGAGGACGTTTTTGGACTTTTTCATTTAGGGCATGAATTTTTCGTCATTTCAGGGAATGGAACCTAAAAATGAGCCTAGCTAGCTGTAAAAAGGGGCAAAACGGAGGCAATACGTCCCAGCCGGCATGATCACATGCTGTTTACGGAAAGAAGAAGCCTAGGTTCTAGTAATAAGTAATTCATACCCAGCAAAATCTCCGGCATGCCGGGCATGCCAAATTTTCTGGCATGCCCGGCATGCTAAATTCTCTGGAATGCCGGGCGTGCCATAATCTGGGTCATGCCGGGCATGCCAAAATCGGTCTCTGGCATGCTCTCGACGCACAGGTTATAATTCCTTGAATCTACAGATATTTTAAGCCTGGCTAAAAAAAAAAAAAAAAACTAAACAGATCACAATTCTTATCTTTTTGATGTACGGTTACACGATGACGTCATTGCTATTCCTTTCATTTTCACAGATTTGGTTGTCCCAGCGAAGTTTAAATAACAAAAGCTCTAATTTTCACAAGAAAGTAAAACCCTGAGGGATTCTGCCGTAGTAATAAAACAGCGTCATCGTGGAGATGACCTGTTGGGGGATTGTAAAAACTCCTCACCCCTTTTAATGAGTCTCTAATAGGATTCCCATTTCACATTGCGAATAAAATGGAATTGACTGAAATCTGTAAAAAGAGAGACAGAGACTATTTTCATTGTATAATAAAATGCATCTATGTTCCATGAAAGCTTTTAAAAATACAAGGTTATAGAATATCTTTTAAAGTTCATTACAAATTGAGCTAAGCCTCAAAATCACTGTTCATTATTCAATAAATTATGATGTTTGACAATGCAGTGTGCTTGAATATAACGTTGCAATTACAAATCTCTCTAACGCAATTTTCCCTACGTTAGAAAAGCTGTTTTTGTCTTGTTTCACATTTTGATAAGGAGTCTGAGTTCCTCTTTCTTGTTTTGTAGGCTTGCCAGGGATTAATGTTCTTGTGTCATTACCAATGCCTGTGTTCTTTGTTTTTAACTCAAAGTAAGTCAGTAATAACTGACAGTATCAAAGAATTGCTCTCTAGAAAAGTAATTATCTCCTTGTCATGTCTGGAAGTTACCTGTAACAAAAAAGAAATGGAATGTTAACACATGCAAGGGCAATATGAAAAAAAGAAATAGAACATGTAGAGCTCAGCTTCTCTTAAGATACTTTCATACTGGCTTGTTGAGTCTGTTTAAGGTCGCAACTAATTGTCTGAGGCTAATTTCCCAAGAGTGTGCAATTGAGCTAAATGCATGGTAAATAAAGTGAAAGAAACGTGGTTTCACATTAGCCAATTTACATTGCGTTGTTCGATGATGTTTACACGCTATTCTACTGCGAAATAAACCTTTGCATTTGCATTTGCAAGTCAAGATTATACCGAGTTTGACTGACACTTAATTGAACAACAGTTTCATTTTTAAGCAGGTAAGGTGTAGACCCATATAAAGCCGGAATATGTAAAGGAAACTCAGCGAAAACTTTTTCGCATCTTTTTGTGGCGATATTCTCTCACGGCCCGTCAACTGATTAGGGGTTGCGAAGAAAAAATAAATTAAGACCAAAGGTTAAAGCCTGTCCGGTTACATCATTTCGTATGTTACCTAGAGTTCTAATAAATAGGTCATAAAATAGGATTTAACGAGAGCGAATTTGTTTCTCAATCGGTGGATAAAAAAGTGAAGCTATCAAATGAGAAGTATATAGAGTATCAAAATTATTAAATTAAAAGCTCATATAATTAGGAAAATTCCTTTACGAAAACAATGCTAGTGACATTAAATTGATCAGATAAAATTCTCAGAAAATATGTTGAATAAAAGCCTCAAAGTTTGCTTTTGTTTTTGCGTAAAGGTAAATTTTTTGGCCCACAAAGCAAAGTTGAAAAAGCGACCAAATCTTAGTTTTTGACATTGAACATGTTTATTAGCTTAGTTTTCGTCCGTTTTAAAAGCTTTATAACCCAATCATAATTTTCGGGTTAAAATAGTACAAAATCATTTCAAAAACCATGTTCATTTAAAGTAGGGCCGGCAAACGTGAACATTTTGTAATTCAAAAGTCGGACCCAGTTATTTGCATTTTAGCGTCCTATAAATTTACCAGAATCGCCTCTCAGAGGCTTACTGTAGCAAAGCTTTTTGTAATACACTCGTAGACAAGCAATGTAAGCCTTAAGACTTTGCTTGGACGAGATGTCCAAAAGAAAAATTAGTTTTGTGGACCTAAACACACATTCACAGACTGCTTATATTGAGTTCTTTACAATTTTGCATTGACACCTGCAGCATGTTCATTTTTTTCATTTTTTTATCTGATTTTGGCATTTGATTTACGAATATTTTATTTTGTCTCCAATAGTGATTGTAATATCCGTTTGATTGTCTTTCAAACAACAGTCAAACTATGCAGCAAAAATAAGTAACTTTACCAGTACAGTGAAAAAATATGACCGTAGGTGCCAAAAATAATTATACTCGAGCTATAAAACTAGATCTGACTTTTTTTAGCTTTGGTTTCGATATTTTTGAAGTTTTCTCTAGTCTTCTTAGCAGCAGAAGAAGATTACAAGACATACAAACAGAAACAATCCGAAGTGAACGAGTTGACAACCACTTATGCCGGAGTTCTTAGGCATGCTCAACAGCAAGATAAACTGAATGCCAAAAGGATAATTCACGGGATTTGTTCGATATTCAGGCTTTTTCTTTACCAAATTAATACTAAATTTGTACTTACAGTCTCTCGCAGAATCCATTTTTTGTCCAGCATTCACCAACATCTCAACCATGCACCGCAGAAAAAAAAAGACAAACAAGTGCGAAGAGACATGACGACATCGTGACGCCACAACTGCCACGCTACAACAAACCAGATTCATCGTCATCCGAAAACACTTCTGCGGAAATTCGGCCGATTTCGTGCGTGCTCGGGGTATCTTCGGATGACGCAGATGACGTTGCTCAAAAGACTATCGTCAGCAAGGAGTAAAACAGTTTGTGAGATTCGCATAGCCGACAAGAAGCGCACTGAAAAACTAAGCAAAATCTCTCTAAGAAGGCGGTCCAAATTCACCAAATCAGAACGTCTTTGCAGTATTAACGTCGTACTCTCGTAATGACTTGAACGACCTGGTAAGCTTAATTTTCACCAGTCTTTTAATGCTGTTGACCGGGAAACATTCCGACGCGATAATTTGTTATCTTATTGTTTAAGACGCTTTTCCGCGATCAAATTTAAATCAGTATCGGTTTGAAATAAAAGGATTAATCTTTGATTGCAAGTTAAGTATTCTATTTTATGCATGAATAATGTTGTTTTGTTGTGCTTTTTATTTATAAATCCAGGCTTCTGTCTTCAGTTTTGCCAGTCGATCCCGTGACACACATTGTGACAAACATGACTTTTTTTGTTATAATCTGCATTTATTGCCAAGCATGAAACCTGTAACTTCAAGTTCCCTAAGATATATTTGGCGATTATATTAGATTCTCAGGATATGATGCTGAAGCAAACATCAAAATCAGTCTCGCTGGGCATGCCAATTTCTTGCCTGGCATGCCGGGCGAGCCAAACCAACTGGCTTCACCATCGGCATGCCCGGCATGCCCGGCATGCCAAACCAGAGGAGCAAAAACTGGGAATGAATTATCAACCCGGCGAGAGATCTGGGACCAAAGTTTAGCTGGGTCAATTTTGGGCTGCGAGGGCATGAACGGCAAGTAATTCATGGCAGTCTCCATATAGACTCCCTGATATGTTATATCTTTTCCTTGTATACCACTCTATATTATGTGTACCCATGTTTCCCCTAGTAATACTGTATACCCTGTATACCCTTATATATCCTGTGTACCCTTGATTACCCTAGTAATACTGTATACCGTGTATACCCCTATATATCCTGTTTACCCTTGATTACCCAGTAATACTGTATACCCTGTATACCCCTATATGACCTATTTACCCATGTTTACCCTAGTTATATAGGGGTATACCCTGTATACCCCTATATAACCTGTTTACCCTTGATTACCCTAGTAATACTGTATACCCTGTATACCCCTATATATCCTGTTTACCCTTGATTACCCTAGTAATACTGTATACCCTGTATACCCCTATATGACCTGTTTACCCATGTTTACCCTAGTAATACTGTATACCCTGTATACCCCTATATAACCTGTTTACCCTTGATTACCCTAGTAATACTGTATACCCTGTATTCCCCTATACATCCTGTTTACCCTTGATTACCCTAATAATACTATTACCTTGTATACCCTTGTATATCCTGTTTACCCATGTTTACCCAAGTAATACTGTATACCCTGTATACCCCTATATATCCTGTTTACCCTTGATTACCCTAATAATACTGTATACCTTGTATACCCTTGTATATCCTGTTTACCCATGTTTACTAGGGTAATCAAGGGTAAACAGGTAATAAAGGGGTATACAGGGTATACAGTATTACTAGGGTAATCAAGGGTAAACAGGATATATAGGGGTATACAGGGTATACAGTATTACTTGGGTAAACATGGGTAAACAGGATATACAAGGGTATACAAGGTATACAGTATTATTAGGGTAATCAAGGGTAAACAGGTTATATGGGGGTATACAGGGTATAGAGTATTACTAGGGCAATCAAGGGTAAAGAGGATATATAGGGATATACAGGGTATACAGTATTACTAGGGTAAACATGGGTAAACAGGTTATATAGGGGTATACAGGGTATACAGCATTACTAGGGTAATCAAGGGTAAACAGGATATATAGGGGTATACAGGGTATACAGTATTACTAGGGTAATCAAGGGTAAACAGGATATACAGGGGTATACAGGGTATACAGTATTACTAGGGTAAACATGGGTACACAGGATATATAGGGGTATACAAGGTAAACAGTATTTACTAGGGTATTCATGGGTACACAGGGTATATAGGGGTATACAGGGTATACAGCATTACTAGGGTAATCAAGGGTAAACAGGATATATAGGGGTATACAGGGTATACAGTATTACTAGGGTAATCAAGGGTAAACAGGATATACAGGGGTATACAGGGTATACAGTATTATCAGGGTAAACATGGGTACACAGGATATATAGGGGTATACAAGGTAAACAGTATTTACTAGGGTATTCATGGGTACACAGGGTATATAGGGGTATACAGGGTATACAGCATTACTAGGGTAATCAAGGGTAAACAGGATATATAGGGGTATACAGGGTATACAGTATTACTAGGGTAATCAAGGGTAAACAGGATATACAGGGGTATACAGGGTATACAGTATTACCAGGGTAAACATGGGTACACAGGATATATAGGGGTATACAAGGTAAACAGTATTTACTAGGGTATTCATGGGTACACAGGGTATATAGGGGTATACAGGGTATACAGCATTACTAGGGTAATCAAGGGTAAACAGGATATATAGGGGTATACAGGGTATACAGTATTACTAGGGTAATCAAGGGTAAACAGGATATACAGGGGTATACAGGGTATACAGTATTACTAGGGTAAACATGGGTACACAGGATATATAGGGGTATACAAGGTAAACAGTATTTACTAGGGTATTCATGGGTACACAGGGTATATAGGGGTATACAGGGTATACAGTATTTTTAGGGTAAACATGGGTATACAGGATATATAGGGGTATACAGGGTATACAGTACTATTAGGGTAAACATGGGTGCACAAGGTATATAGGGGTATACAGGGTATACAGTACTTACTAGGGTACACATGGGTGCACAAGGTATATACAGGGTATACAGTACTACTTGGGTAAACATGGGTACACAGGATATATAGGGGTATACAGGGTATACAGTATTACTAGGGTAAACATGGTTACAGAGGATATAAAGGGGTATACAATATCGCACTAATATATTAGGGAGTCTATATGGAGACTGCCATGAATTACTTGCCGCATGAACCCATTTTTTCCATGCCTATGAGATGTTATTTCTAAGTACCAATGTTCCCTTGAATTTTGTCATGCCTAAATATATAAAATTTTCCCTCTCTCATTAATCCTCAGACTGGATGCGATTTTTACGCTCGCTAGGCATGTTCAACTGAAAATCATGCCCATACCCTTATTCAAAACAAAATGCTATCAAATTTTAGTTTCCAAGCCGTTCAAGGGAAGCTCATTTAGTGTGAAAGTATTCTTAGAAAGTGCTTATACCGACGACATCAAAAAATTTTCATGGAATTTAGAGTCGGTAGTTGATTGCATTTCGATGCAAGTGATGCATTGCGCTTGTGATCAATCATAGCATTTCCAAATCAGCTCTCAGTGTTAAAATGCTAGGCATGGCCCTTCAGTCTGTCAGTTCGAGAAGATTTGGATTCTATGAGCAACTCTGAAGTAACGAACAAAACAAATCTGCTTAATCACGATACAACAGGAAGTAACTACGTAGATTCTTTTATTATAGAAGCTGAAATGAAGTAAAGCAACATTTCGCCAATTTCTCGAGCTTCCCAACAGCAAACAAAGAATTACAGGTTTTGTTCACTGAAACAGTACAAATGTGACATGTTACTTTAAGAAGCGGGACTCTGTTATTTTTTAGTACAGCAGGAAGCAATATATAGCTAATATCTCGATGGGCCACTATTCTAAACGAATGTTTGCATGTAGTCAAGCCAAAATGACCCTAAATGGCATGTGGATAGTTCGTAACAGATAAAACTGGCCTACCTGATACCAAAGAGACGAGAAATAAGAGAAGTATCACCCCGAAATACAGCGCTAGATAACCCGACGCCATGTTAGTGTGTTTTCGCTTCGCCCTCTGAAAGTAATATCAACTATTCATGCATGTTTCGCTTGGTTAACCTTTCACTGTTGTTTCGATTCTCTTTTTCCGCTATCCGCCGCGTTTAAGCGTTTCGTTGAAGTCACGCACAGCGCAATATGCAGGCATGTGATTGATAATACTAATATTTAGATTTGGGATTATTTGGATCTAAAAAAAATGGACGTAAAGTTTAGCCTTGTCTTTATCAGATATAAAGATACACATTAAACCTTATTTTTCTTTTATGAATTAATAATGAGTTTTTGAAAGATTTCAGAAGACGTTTTCTTATTTATTTTTAAAATTATTAATTCATAACAAAAAAACAAAAGAAATTAAGGTATAATTAGTGTCGAGTGTCTTTATATCTGATAAAGACACGGCTAAATTTAACGTCTGTTTTGTTAGATCAAAATAATCCCAAATCTAAATATTAGAGTAAGAATGATTTGATCTATGTCAGGGGTTTTGAAGCCGTTCAAGAAACACGCAGTCATGTATTATCAGGTTAAAAACTCTCGGCTTCGCCTCGAGTTTTTAAACCTGATAATATACACTCCTGCTCGTTTTTTAAACAGTTCTTAGAAGTCGCTGGACGTTCTCGGAAATTTCGCACATGACAAGACGAAAATCGCTCCGCACTTTGAGTCAGAAAAAGTAAATAGGTATAGGTCTCAACACGAATTGTGCAGAAAATTTACTCCTTGCGAACAGATGTAGTATTTTTTGCGATGACAAGCTTTAGAGATATTCAGAACAACTGAAAATAAATAAATGCTGACTATCAATTGTTTGTTCCTTTCCCGTGCTCATGATCAAACTAAGGGAAAAACTAAAAAACTCAACAAAGGACTTAAAGGGTGCGGAAAATTTACACAAACATGTACAAGCCGCAATTCTTCCAACGGATGCTTTTAAACTCCAAATTTCTGCACGAAAAAAGGCGCCTCGCCTTGTGTTCGTAAACATTCTTTTACCAGCTCAGAGAAGAACGTTTTTTCACGTTCTATTGAAAACAAGCCTGTAAACTGCCAGTTATGTATTAAAGGAAAGCAAAAACGTTATTTTGTGTGAAGGCTTTAAAACTATATGGACCCGTGTGCGTACTTGTCAAAATGGTCACGCTACGCTCCTGCATGTGTTCAAGTACTCTTCGAAGTCGGGTTGAAAGCATGTTTTTCGTTTTTTTCCGCCTTTTTCTTATTAAATGCATAGCCAAGATTTCATTCAATCAAAAATTAGACTCAATTAAGACTTAGTCATTGGTTGAATAATTTATGCAGAATTTTTTGATGATTTTTTTAGATGTCTTAAATGCATAAAAATTAAAATGGAAAATAATGATAAAATAAAATAATTAATTGCCAACGAGGCAACCGAGCTAAGAAGCGAGGTTGACTCGGCGGCAGAATTATAACGCCGCGCAATGTAGGCAAAAACTCTCAAATTCTGCGTAACCCTCTAACATTTGCATTTTTGACCATATTTGGGTGTAAGTAAGACCACATATTAAGGTAGTGACGTCATGGTCTTGTATTTACAACTCGTGGTTCAAGATTGGGTGATTCAGTGTGCAGCTGTTCGTTGTCTGTTCAAGAGGACCTAACTGGTGAGCAAGCTTTAATACGATTTCTAGTTTCAAAGGGCAATTAGTGCTCTGGTTTGCTTTATAAATTGTGTTTAAAGCAGCAGCTGATCAAGGAATAGGGTTTTACGCTCAAATTTTTGTCAGAACTAGCTTGTTCTTTGCAGCTCGATTTACATTGAGGTAGCGTGTTCGTTTCTCGACTCAGAACCAGGGTTTTCAGTGTTCTGTTTTCCTTTGTGAATTGAATAGCGGTAGTTGATCAAGCCATAGGGTTATATTCTCAAAACTTATATCAGAACCAGCATGTTCTTCACAGGTCGATTTACATTGAGCCAGTCCTCACCTTCCGTGAGGAATGCAACGTATTTGCGGACCTTTTTTTTAGAATTTATTTACGTCTTTCGAGAGATTTTGTCAACCAGTATGTTTTTTTTTTGCTGCTCGATTTGCATTGAGACTGCCCAAAACTCCTGTGAGGAATGCAACGAATTTGAGGACCTTTTGTTTTGAAGACTATCATTATGCCTTTCAACAGACTCTTTGTCCTGTGACACTCGCTCATCAAATCTTTGTATTTTATTCAAATTTATATCTGTATACCTCTGACACATTCCGCCCCATTCTTGCACTTTTCACACATTTTACTTTACACCAATTTTTTCTTATATGTATTACCACACGAAATACTTTTCTTATCCCTGATGACACTGTTGCTCGGAATTTAATTATTACTTTTAATTTCACCAGTCAAAGGCCTCATTTGAACTATATTTTTTCTTTCTAACGTTTATAGCTTTGATACAATGGAATTTTCCATGAAACATAACAGGGGCACCCAACGAGGATATAGTTCAAAACCACTTCACATAGCATTGTTGAACGTATTTTAGTATTTAAACGGTAGATATAGGCATATTTTTATCCCCTAAAAACTTTTCATCTGTTCGGATTTCCTAGCTGAAAGTCTAGTGATCCGAAAATTTTAAGGAATCAAAATTTACCTTTCGAAAATTTTCGGCCGGGAAAAGGCTCCCGAAAATTCTAGGTGGCCTTTTTTAGGGTAAAAATCCGTTAAAAATGGGTAATTATACCATTTTGTAGATGTTCGAAAATCCTAGGAGAGGCAGGCAAGCAAGAACTTTTACAACAAATGTTCCGAAAATTCTAGGTCTCAAATCGTCTTCCGAACAGATATTTTCCGAAAATTGCCGTTGGGTGCCCCTGACATAAGTGCTAACTTGCTCATATTTACCAACAAAGCTTCAAGCCATGTTGTCATTGTTTAATAAAAGTGAAAGCCTAGAATGTGTTAAAGTTGTTGTTTTGAAGTTGGGTGCCATCCTTTTCTATAGCGGAATCCATTTTAAACCTTTAAAATTATGAAAAAAAATATCGCGAAGATATGAATAGGAACATTCCACAAAAGATAAACGAATTCGCCTCGTTGGCACTTGCCGGAAGGTACCCCTAGTATAAATGAAAATAACAACCCTAATCCCCTTTTAAGAAAGTAAATTGCCACCAATGTAACTGGCGTTGGTGCAGAGATACAAAAACGACTATAAAACAAAAAGTGGCAAAGAAGTCATAGATGTTTACTTTCCGATTCTGGAAATTTAAGGGGGCCGTAAAAACAAATGCCAGTTGCTCACTCTTGAAATTTGAGAGCCAGACCAGTAGAACAAGCCCAAGTGAAAAAACAATAGAAGTAGAAGAAATTCTGCGAACAAGGCATATGAAAAGATGAACATATCAAGTTTTTTATTTTATCTTTTTCATTTGCATTTTCACAATATTACATACATACATGCAAACTAATTATCTACAATACACGTAGATAAAAACTCATTCACATACTTACACAAACATACCATTACAGCCTAAAAGTACCTTACATTTTATTTTTTATTTTTTTTAGTATAATACATGCGCAATAATGCAGGCTAGAATTGACTTACATACATTTTCCATCAGTTTATACGTTAATCAACAATTAATGAATGAGGGTGAGTATCATATGAAGAATATATGATACGAAAGCCGAATTCAATAATTGTTTTATTATTCATTCAAGTAATTCCTATTTTAAAAACATAGTTAAAACATGCTTACCTCCATCGATGTTAAGTTCATCTTCGATACATCCTCGGAGACCCAGGGGCAGATAAAGGGGGCGAGAGAAAGTCTAAAAGGGCGGAAAAATATATATGGAACGAAGAAAAGTATAGAACGGCGAGAAGAGCCCCTGGGGACAATGTCTTACCCGACCAGTTCCAAACGGTCGCCACCGTTCTGGCTTCTGATTGGTGCCAGAAAAACGCAAGTTTTCTGGCACCTATATATTTCTCATCTTTCAAGATGAGAATATGAAAGTTATATTTCATTGATTAAAAGAATGAATGCCAAAATACTAATTAACTCATTGTGCCACTTAAAGAGATTGAACCCAGTTATATCGCGGATCAAAATTTACCTCGGTAAAATATTATTTTCCTTTTTTTCTGGGAATGGCGAGGACTACGAATACAATTTTGAGACAAAAATAAATAACTATTAAATAAAATAAAACGGAACCATAACATGTATTTTGTTAAAAGATGGTCTTAAAATGTCTAAATGTGAATGACCTTTAAGCTTTGAAGGTTAGTTGGTTTTGATGATAATGAAATACCACTTATGGAAGACAGAATATTTTTTTTCTTACGTTCCCAGCATGTACGATAGAAGTACATTAATAGGGAGCTTAAGATACGGAGACTACGGACTAAGAACTACGGCTGGACGAGCGTTGTCCTTTGTGTGTAGCACTGGGTTGAGTCGTGCAAATATAGAACGTTAAGATTGCACTACAGACAGTAGACTACGAGAGAGGAGGCGGAGAGGGAAACAACACGCAAAGATTTTCTTGTTTTCATCACAGTTTACAAAAATGCAAGTCAGTTTTGCATGTGATCCTATCTTTAGAACAATGAACAAATTCTTCCATACTTGAAGGAAGCAATTGAATTACGTCGGGTGAAATTGGTGAACAAAGTTTTGGTTACACAGGTTTTATTGTTTTCGCCCATCAATACTTATGTCAAATATTAAAGAAATAGACAGAAATCGGTAATAGCTCATTTATTAGATTTAGAAGATGGACTTCTCCGACTACTAATTTGATGTAGTTTGAAGTATTGAAATGCCGAGTTTCGATTGTCTCGAAGATGTTTACATCATTTTCATTCAGCAAATGCGATACAAAACTCGCACAAACAAAAGTTACACAAGTAGAAAGACGCACTAATCAGTTCGAACAAACATTGAAACTTTTCAAGTGCGAAGAGAAAGTAAATTACCTGCATGATTTCTCTTCTTCTCGGCCGTCAATATGAATTCTGCGTATAAACAGCTAAGCTTATTTAAATATAAGCTTAGCTAGATAAAAATGTAGTCACAATAGCGGATTAAAAGCGTAAATCTGAGCAAAAATTAAACACAACCTATATATTTCGCTTCCCTCTCACTAAAAGCGGTTAAATTGAAAACATTTTTACGAAAAGACGCGATTCTTGAATTGCCGAGACGGCAAAATACGAGCAAAATGTCCTCCGTAGTCCCGACTACGCGAAACAGCTCAACAATTCACCGTAGCCGCAGGACTTACGCCGGAAGAATGAACAGTCACGTGGTTTTGATTATGCGCAGTAGCATGTTTAACCGTAGTCGTATCTTAAACTCCCTAATATTATCCATGGCGACAGTAGTAAGAAAGCAAGTGTTGGTGCAATGTTGAGGTACCTGCGTATAAGACAATTAGTCCCGCAAACTGGTACCGGAGTAACTGCAAAATACCCGAGCTCTTCAGACTACTTCAATATTTAGATGCAAGTGTTGAGACACTTGGAGTTCACGAGGAGGAGTTCAACTAGTGTAAATGAAGTGGCTTGATATTGATATTGATTAAACAAATCGCTCTCCCGCTACGTGGTCGGCCGATTTTATTAATCACTCGTATGATTATAGACCGAAGTGGACTCCACTTAGTCCTGTTGCCATTACTAACTGAATATCAAGCCACTTCAGGCTCTTGTTTTTTAAAATCAAAACAGAAGAAATTCCAATTTTTTTGCTAGCAGTCCTACTCGAGTCACACCCTCAAAAAGTACCCTAATTGATCTTATTTTCACCAGTCACCAAGACAATATTCTCTGTTCTGGGGTGACACACGTGGGTATAAGCGATCACAGTCTTGTTTACGCGTACCGTAAAATTTCAATCCCGCCTGTTTCTAAAGGAATCAATTTGATCAGCTATAGACAATTTAAACACTTCAACAGCAATAATTTCGGTAATGATGTTTCGACACAACCGTGGGACGTTATCAAAGAACAGTACGACCCCAATGACATGTGGAAAAAATGGAAAGAATTATTCCTAAGTGTTTGTGATAAGCACGCCCCTGTGAAAACTATAAACGCACCCGTCCCACCAAGTCTCCTTGGATTACCACAAATTTGAAAAAACGAATGAATTTCAGAAACCGGCTAAAGAAAACAGCTGTTAAAACTAAGGATGCGTCCTCTTGGAATCGATTCCGGAAGGTCAAAAATAAAGTAAATCAGGAAATCAAGGCTGCTAAAAAGGCCTATTATAATAATTCTTTTAATAATTATGCCGGTGATCAACGTAAGACCTGGAAGACCATAAATGAATTGACTTCCCGCAAATCTAATAAAACAATAATAAATGAAATACAATATCAGGGACTAAAATCGAGCAATCAAGCAGAAGTTGCTGAATTGTTGAACACTTTCTTCATTGAGATTGGACCAAGGCTTAGTCGAAATGTTTCGAATGTTGATACCACCTACAAAGAGTTTCTTTGTGGAACTTCTAAGGAGTTTGTCTTCAAGGAAATAACATCTGCTCATATTTATTCTCTCCTTTCAAAACTTTGTAAATCAAAGGCCACTGGATTAGATAGTATATCAGCTAAATTATTAAGGGAGTGCCCTGACCTAATTGCCGAGTCTCTTACTTTAATATTTAATCAATCACTGTTGACAGGAATTTCTCCCGTTGAATGGAAGTCGGCTAGGGTTACTCCATTGTATAAAAATTCTGGTAAACGAAATGATCCCACCAATTATCGACCAATATCGGTGATCCCAGTCGTGGCCAAAGTATTTGAACGGGTAGTCTACGACCAGTTTTATCACTATCTTACTGAGAATCGTATTCTATCCCGTTACCAATCTGGTTTTCGTTCTTTACATTCTACTGTAACCGCATTACTCGAAGCTACCGATAGCTGGGCAGTGAACGTTGATCGTGGCCTTGTCAATGCCGTTGTCTTCTTAGACTTAAAAAAGGCTTTCGACACAGTTGATCATCATATCTTATTAACGAAATTACAATATTATGGATTACGCGGTTCCTGTCACGAATGGTTTACTTCGTATTTAAACAATCGTACCCAAACTTGCCAAATTAATTGCTCAATGTCAAACCCAAAATTAATTACATGTGGTGTTCCACAGGGAACAATTCTTGGACCTTTATTGTTTTTACTGTATATTAATGACCTACCTAATTACTTGCATTTTTCACAACCTAGATTGTATGCCGATGACACCAGCCTAACCTATGCCAGCGCAGATTTAAAACTCATAATTGACTGCGTTAACGACTATTTAAACAAGGTGTATATATGGCTATCGGCTAACAAACTGACCCTTAACTTGACTAAAACTGAGTTTATGTTAGTTGGGTCGAGGCAGAAGCTATCAAAGCTTTCTGAAACTCCTTCTTTTATGATAAACGACCATCCCGTGATGCAAGTGTCAACGGCAAAATCTCTTGGAGTGCATATTGACCAAAACTTAAGCTGGGAATGCCACATACAGAGTATTTGTAAAAAGATTGCTTCTGCTTTGGGTGCAATTAAAAGAATACGACATCTTATTCCTTTTAATGTATTAATTAATGTTTACAACAGTTTAATTCAATAGCATTTTGATTACTGTAATGTCGTATGGAGGAACTGCGGCATTGGTCTTTCCGATAAGCTGCAGAGGCTCCAAAATCGTGCAGCCCGTATTCTAATGTCCGCTAATTCTTGTTGTAATGTGGAGGATTTGTTCCTGGCACTGGGTTGGCGTAAGCTTAAACACCAAAGACAAGTATCGACGGCTATTATGATGTATAAAACCGTACATGGGATGACTCCCGACTATCTAACATCTAAATTTGTATCTCGTGACGGAATAACTTCTTATCGATTGAGGAATACTGAAAATAAATTAGTCCTTCACTGCCCCGTACCAATTATTTAAAGAAAAGTTTCTCCTATAGCGGAGCTAAGCTGTGGAACAGCCTATCCCATGATTTAAGGTCTGCAGATTCTTTACATGATTTTAAACGCAGACTGTGTCGCAACAGTTTTGAATGAGATCATACATTAATACAGTTTTACACGGCATCCATCCATCCATCCATCCATCCATCCATCCATCCATCCATCCATCCATCCATCCATCTAAATTATCTATCTATCTATCTATCTATCTATCTATCTGTCTGTCTGTCTGTCTGTCTGTCTGTCTGTCTGTCTGTCTATCTATCTATCTATCTATCTATCTATTCTATCTATAAAAGCCATTTAAGCGCGCACGTGATGGCACGTACTGTCCAATTACTTACGCACGACGCGTACTGTCCTATCAGACTGTCCTATTGAGGCTGAAATCAGGGCAGTTGATAGCCAATCAGATGTGAGAATTTTGTTGTAGTTATGATTATCCCTTAAACTAGTAGTAATTGCAAATTAGTGGAGTGCGTTCGATGGGGGATGGTGGGGTGGTGGGGTGGTGGGTAGTGAGTGGTAGTGGGAAGGGGGTGAAAAACCTGATCGGCTTGTAATATTGAAAAATCAGAATCAAACACTTTTATCAATACGAATACCAACAGATGTATTTATCAGTGTTATTGTTTATCCTCCCACTTTAAAATTCGTTACTATTTCATTTTTCCTCAAAAATGGAAGAGCGTACTGTTTACATTTACTTGGCTAAACCTCTAGGTAAAGTACATGTAAGTAACAACAGGTCAAACACTGACTACTATACCCTCAGGATATTCCTTTGCACTCTAGGATGGTCAATAAAATTGGCTAAAAATTGGGATACAGAAAAATGAAAGTTATTTGAAAATTTTAAGCGTCGAGTATCACTTTAAACCCTTGATGCGTGACACTATGCTAACACGACTCACACACCCGGAATTAGTGAGATGAAAAGGTCAACGTTTCACTGTTCAACTTCTGGTATATTTTTCAAAAATGGTGGCAAACAAAAGCAAATACAACGCTGTAAATAGCTTTAAAAGCGAAAAGATGTAATTTGTAATAAAATTAAATATGGTCGATGTAAGCTGATCTTGCATGAATCCATAAAAACAAATACAGTGTGCAGAACGCATTGTTAACATAATATCTACAAATCCGATTATCTAATTAGAATGGAAATTTTCCTATGTAAAACAAAAACTCAATTGAAAACTGCGAGAAAAACCATAAACAAACCTGTAGTAAACAGAAAATCGCCAACGTTTCATGTGTGAACGAGTGTCAAAAACTGGATACTAGCTCCCGAGTAAGAAAAACTGAACACATGAGATCGAGGCACAATGTGCCAAGACGGTCCAAGATGGCGTCCAAACCGTGAAATCGCCTGGCATATAGAACAGTTACTACTTCATGTACGGTACACAATTAGTAAGTGTTCTCCCTCGTCGAACACAATTATTTGTCCAGTTATCCCTTATCCTTAAAACAGGGCCTCATAACTATTCATTTATATATTCTCATATTCTTTGTTTCCACACGGTTCAGCGTGCAAGTGGAAGGAAGCATTGGCATAATCTTGTTTCGTTTAACAATCATCAGCGTCTCTATCTGGGTTCTTCGTAAGAGATCCATATTCTGAATTTATTGTCCTTTGCTGCATTTGAGTAGGACGCAGCTCCATATAATTTGACTCCTTTGGAGAAAACAGGACTTCTGCATTGCCTAAGATTGAAAATGGTTAGAATCTAATCAAAATTGCACAGGAAAAGGAAGAATGGAAACCGTTATAAACTCAGTTTTCAACTAAAAATGTCAATTATTATTTATAAAACCTGTATCTTCGTGATCCTTCACTTGTAATTCTTTGGAATAACGCTTGTTGCTTGTTTTGGAATTTCGCAGAGCACGCTAGAGGAACAGATTCACTCCAAGAGAAATGATTAAAGCAACTGCTAAGACGATGTTTGATATTACAAAAGCTGCAATGTTAAAACATGTGAGTTAAAGTTCTTGAGAGGTGATTGCTTAAACAACCTTGTTTCTTGAGTGTGCTCTCCTCCTCCCTCGAGGAACGAAGAGAGATCAAGGACTCCGCGAATTTAATAATCAATATTAATTTATTACTTATAAGGCACAAAATAGCTTTAAAAATATGATCTAATGCGCTCAATTAGATCTGGTACTTAATTGTTGATTATAATGCGTCATGAGAATTTTCTTAGCGTGCGTAGTAGGATTCGAAAGGAGATGGAAAAGGATGGGAAGGGAGAGGCTGGGATTGAGAACAGAGGGAAAGGGATTCTCTCTCCCTTTTCTCTAAACCATTTTTCTTCAAAGGAAAGTAAAACAAGCACCCTATAAATAGACACAGTTTATAACCTTCAGATATACTCACTCAAGAGATTGAAACTAAAACCAAAAGTAACCAGGGACATGATTTTGCCAGATATGTAGCAGACGTTTTGACTCATTCCATTCATTCTTGTCTAGCTTTGAAGCTGGTGTGTCATATCCTGTAGCTTAGCTTCCCACACAGACTTCATTGTCTCGCCACACAACAATTGTAATTTTGGTCAGATAGAGAGGGGGCAGAACTTGACTGACAACAGGGTCTTTTTTTGAAGTTTCAGATAATTCAGCTGCTAAAACAAACCGTTTTTGAGTTCGACGGTTCACTCGACTGTACTGAGACAATAAACATTGGGAGCTGTATTAGAATCAACTAACAAACCTGTGTTTGAAGGCTTGTCACATGTTTGTAGGCACGCGTTACCTCTCTGTGTTTCTTTATCATCAGATTTGTCAACTGCGGGTTTGAAAATCAAATGAGTGAAAGAACATTCTAATCAGTCAGCTAGTCAGAAGGTGAGGAATAGAGAGAAGTGTGACGTCACGTTATCATGGTACTGAGTCATTCATAAGGCTATCGGTAAGTCATAAGCAAATTACTCTGTCATTCTATTTGTCTTTGTACTGGGGTGCTCCCATCAGCAATAATGAAAGTTAAAAGTTCTATGTAAAAGTACTGCTGAAGAGGTTTCATTAAAAACAGCTACACGAAAGGAAAACTCCTATTACATACAAATTTCAATGACCCTTGGGTGATTGCATTTACAGGGTGTAGCGGAGACTACTGTTGGTCAGCTATTGTCTTAGAGTTGTGTGCGTACTGTTCAGTGTCTCTTCTACTATCAGTATTCAATCATTTGATGATCGCACACTTACGCAACTCCAGCAGATTCAGTATTGTTATAAAAATTATCATCATCAAAGACTACTTGCTTTCAATCTTATTCGGCTTAATTCTGAAATTTTAGTCATTAATTTAATCCGAGGGAAAATAATTGCGTGCTCTTGAGTAAGCTTCAATAGTAATCAGCAATTTATCTATAGTGGCGTGTGCTTTCGCGGATCTGATCTATGCATTGAAAAGTGAAGTAATCAAAAGTATGAGGTGTTCTATTAAAATGTATAGCAAATTTAAGTCTCCTTGTCAGTTTTCATAGGTGATAATGGGGTTTCTAAACCTAATTTTAAATTCAGTAGTGGCAGAGTCAACGTCTTGGAAGTTACAATTTTAGCAGTGGGCTAAACAAACAGCGTTAGTTCAATTGCATGAAAACCTCTATTTCGCTCTAAATATAGACGATCATGTCAATGTCATCGAATGTTAAATTCGTCCTGATCAGGGGCTTTTCTCCCACTCCTTCAATGGTATCCCATGGTTAAACATGTCCCTTTGACCATAGTCATGCATGGCTGTCACTGGCTATGTTATTTCATGTTTGGCTTTTGCCTTGAACATGGCTGCTCATGTTATATCACGGTGTCTTTTTCACCTTACAAATCTTCAACCATGTTATACTTTTGTTTGCTGTTGCTGCCTTTTCAATACTATACATGGCCATTGTCTCCATGTTCATACACGATTCACAAAGCCCCTATGTTGGTGATTTTGTTCATGGTCGACCATGGTCAAACTTGTGTCATTGAACGTATATAGTTGACAATGGTTTGGTTGACCGTGGCCAAGCCATAGGTTTACCATTGCCGGATCATTTTAAACCATGGTAGCTGACTATGATCCTGAATGATAAAACAATGGCTGACCATACATAGTCTGACTATGGTCCTGACGCAGAGGAATTGGGCTCTCTAACAGATCGAGGTTAGCCTCCTATGCAGGCGTTTCTAGGGGAGTCTTTACTCAACCCCCCATACAGTACTCGTTTAGGTTTCACACTATTGGAAAGAAAACACTTGATGTAAGAGAATAAGGGTATCATTTATTGCAAGGAATCGTTAGGGTGTTTGAATATTACGGACCGATCACAAAGGTCGTGGCTTCACTGGTATGGCTTCCAAGATTTGATAAAAGCAAACTGGTCTCGTGTAAAAGTAGCCGTAGAGAGTGTATGAAAATTTGTTGAGATGGTACAAAACGGGTTTTGTACCACCATTAACTTCTATAGGACAAGAATTAAAGAACCAGTCATCATAACACGAATTAAAAGTAGTTCAAATTTATCAATTTTTCTTGGTTGTTTTTCTTGTGTTGTTTCGAGTTAAATTCACGCATCTTGTGCTTTATTCTTTGCTTGCTGTAGTACCTGTAAGGTTTTAATTTCAACCCAGATTATCAGTGTTCAATGAGTAGCGATCGTCATTTACAGTTGAAATTTGCCTTCTTTCTTTGATTTTTTATTTCATACTGTAGATGACCATTTGGAGAATCCAACAGTAATAAATCTCATATTCCGCTGCGTGAAACCCGGGAGTGGAACACGTGTTATAGATCTCGGAATTCAAAATTGTCTACCAAAATTCTGGGTTGTCTTCCATCCCCATATCCAACAAGATAAAAGTTAATCGATATGACAATCGAGGAAAAATATCTAGAACTTCGTCAAAAATCTGTGAATCCAAAAAATAATAGATAATTCACCCACCTTGAAAACCGACCAAAATCTCGCCTACATCGCCTTGTTTAAAAGAGGAAATAAGCCACAAAATGTGCTGAATATTTCACGAGGTACTTCCAATATGGCTTCTGATACGCTGCCCACTTAAAAAAAGTGTGTATGCCTCATGGAAAGTCTTCGAAATATGCCTGAGAGCCTCGAAATGGTGACTCTGGTCGTTTAGGTAATCGAACCGCCATTTTTTTCGAGAAAAATAGCTCAATACGTCATAACTGTCCTTAAATTTAGGGATATTCCGAACTTCGGTTAGTCTGAGTTATTTGCAGGAAGAAGAGGAGGAGAAAGTGGAGAAAGTAGCCTGTTCGGTTGTTTTTGACACTCCAATGAATGTCGGAGAGAATTTCAGTTAGGTCCCAGCTACAGCTTCGGAAAACCTTTGACGAGGCCTGTGTTTTAAGGCAATGTTTATAGCAGGAAAGATGAAATAATTTTATGCCCCTAGTTTCTAGATTAGTAATTTTCAGCGATTTCTTCGCCGCTGAACTTCTTTGTAGTTGTACGGAGTGTGAAGTTTTCACCTCTGATCTCAACAACTTTATCCGTAATTTGCTCATTTGCTCTTTGATGTACAAATTAATGAACGCCAAATATCTTCTCTTTGATGCCCTCTAAATTCTCCTTCGCTTTTTCTGAACGCAAGAGTCTGTTAGCGTTCAAGGAAACAAATCAGATCCAGAGTTCTGATGTTGCTGAAATTTAAACCGACTGCCGCCTCGATCAAGCGAGGAAGAGCAAACATTTAACTCTCCCTGCAGATGACTGATATAAAGCGTCGCACAAAAAGCGCAAGTATTTATTTGAAGTAACTGCTATTTCTAACCTCACAGCGCCCCCATTTGTTGAGTTACCATTGTGGACTTCGTATCCTAGCCTTTGAGTGAACGTGAGGCTGAGGTTGACCTCGTTAGTCTCGCTTGCGTAAGGTACCCCCTTATATAGGCTATATAGGTATGTGCGGGACCAAAACGTATGGTGTTTTAGCCGTTTTGGTCTGAAATAGGGTATCAATCTCCATCATTTTGGTCTGAAATGAGGTATGGTTTATGCACTCTAATCTTGAATTGGGTATGCTGTTTTAGAAGAAGCTACTTCTTTATCATTTGACTCAGATTTTGGTCTGAAATAGAGAAAGGGTTTCAGGAAGCGTGAAAGGACGTCCCCACCCAGTTTTCCTGGAAGTACCCCCCCCCCCCCCGTGGGTTTCGTCACACTTTATACTCAAAAGGGAAGTTATTATGCCAGGCGTTCCTCGTGGAGACCGTGGAAACTGGGACTAAGAATCGTTGCGGGATCGAAGCCACGCATGTGTAGGAAAGATTAAATTTAGAGCTTTTCCGAAACGTGTCGGTCCACGAATTCTGTTGCTTCAAAGCGTTGATTACTTTGGAGCAAGTGAAAACTACGGATTAGATGATTCGGCGATGATTGAAATTAGGTGCCATGTAAATCACTTTTTTGACTCTGGCAATTATGTAATTTCTCTGGAATCGAGGCCCTTGAATCTTCGTGTATATATACACGCGTATAGCTTGCAACCGCAGACGTATTTCCCGTCGTCCCTAACACACGTACTAAACCAGTAAAAAGTCTCGACGTCGACAAAGTACGAAGTAAAAAAACCTTTAGCGATTAAGTCCTGTTTCGTGTAGAATTAATCGCCTCCTTATTTCTCGATGTAATCTCCAAACAAGCGAGACTGACGGCGGCTTGTTTTGATACAAACCTCCCTTTTTAATGAGAATTATGCTCGAAAAATACTAGTAAGCGAAAGACGGACATGATTTACATAATAAAGCAGAAAGGGTGGTATCAAAAGAAGGTCAACTTCAGCCTCGTTTTCACAAGTAACTGTAAAATGGGCTTTTCGCGGGAAATTGTAAAATAATACATCTCACTGCTGATTGGTCACGTTAATATGGAGGTAAAACAATGGGAAAGGAATGCTGGTCTAGGGTAAGTAGGAGTTTGTGTGAGGGAGGAAATACGACTCCTCTAATAACGTCTGCGTGGGAGGCTAGAACGAGGTCTGCTAATAAATAAAGTAAATTGCGTATTATAATTCCTCGTGAAAGCGAGGTTAATAAATCTGTCGGAATTTGCATTGCGCGTGGCTCCCACGTCAATCGCAAGCGAAGCAAAGAGCTATGTCGGCCGTTAAGCCCGATAGTAAATTAACACCGAAATAACGCAAAATGGCATTGAAATACTTGTTAAAGCTAATTTTTCTTTCTTTTTGAAAGTCGGTTTTTCGACTTCAGAACAAAAACGTGGTCAGACGTCCTATAGCCTTTTCGGAAGTCAATTTGGTTGTTGTCTATTATATTGTGTTCGTCAAGATATTTTGTAAGACGGTCATTAAATAATTAGGGTAAAGAATTTACCTAAACAACTACATACAGTAATTCCGCGATAGTTATGCACCTATCAATGTCATGCCGGCGGGGGGGGGGGGGGGGGGTGGGGGGGGGCTGGCAGGGCATGGGGTGGGGATTTGACTTTTTTCAAAAATTTGCAATCAAATTCCCTGCCCACGGGCAAATAATTCCAGTCAAATGCAACCAAATTTCCCCACCCCAGGCTGCATATTGCCGTCAATCCCAAGGCAGAACCTAAGAAAGGCACAATGAAAATATCTCCAAATAAAACTCTGCAATCTTTTATATTAATGGTGCTGCATCACCAAAGATACATGTTCCTGTTACAGCTGCATTTATACGTTTTAACCATAATCCGTGTTACACTGCGTAGAATACATAAACCTTTAGGAGAAAGTCCACATTTTGTAAGTTTAAATATACCGTTCTTAGTAAAGGGTACAAAGAAATTCAGTTTTATAAGTTTACAGTGATTGTAGCGAATGAGCCATACACTAATCAATTGTACTTGCAAAAATCGACTTGGTTTCTCTTTACTTCCGTTTACTTTGATGCCACAGTATTTCAAGAGGTTCAATTGATCAAAAACACGCTAAAACAAACGAAATTTGAAGAGAAAACAGTGAAATCGTCTCAGCCTTCACTTGTTCTCATTGGCCTCCTATCTTTTCAAACCGTACGGCGCGTGCGTGAAGCGTGGAAGCGGGAAACATATGTTCGGTGTCAGTCTTTTTCGTCCGAGTCGGCAGTCAAATATCTCCACGTCGGGCGAAGAAAGATTCAAATATCCCCTCCCCTGGGAGAACAACATCAGTCAAATGCCCTACCCCAGGGCCAACAAAGACAATCAAATCCCCACCCCATGCCCTGCCTCCCCCCCGCCGGCTTTACATTGATAGGTGCATTATTAGGGTCCCCTATATCACCCGCTTTAAAGACGGGTGAAATATAACCCACCGACCACAACTGGGGAAATATGCCGGAATTCAAAACTTTATTAAAAAGGATCTGCAATACAGGCCCAATGATGGACACGCTTGATTTGATCATGTCATTAGATATACTATCATGTCCGGCTGCCTTGCCAGTTTTTAACTTGGTCGATGCTTTACGTATTTCTTCAAGCGTGATTGGTTCGTCTAGGATTGGTTCATTTGATTTTGCGAATTCAGCAATTTTAGATTCGTTGAAGTCAACCAACTTCTCAAACCCAGTCTTTGCGGAGTTATAAATAAACTAAAGAAACCAAAAATTAAGTGCTTTGACGTTTAAAAGGTTTAAAGGATCATTTTACGCGAAACGAACTCCAAACTGCTATATCAGCAACTAAACAATACTGAGAGACTAAAAGTGACATGACAATTTAAGCCGAAACGCATTCGACATTGCTGATCCTGGCAGTATTCAAGATGCATGTGCATGGCACTAACTTAGTACCATGCATCTGGACACGGTGTCACATTTAAACCTAGAAAATGGACTTGTTTAACAAGGGGTAATCTTCCCCGGCCGGTATGCTGAAAGCCACAGGTTTGTATCCCGTTGAAAACTCGGAAAATTTTCTTCTTTCTCCAAGCTTAATTATGGCTCGAATAATTTCAATAATTAGTAGTCGTTTGGTTATTGACTGTTAAATATTCATAGACAAATTGTTAACAGTCTAACTAACCTTTTCATAAGATGGAGATTTAAGGTGTTTCGATACAGTTTTTCGGAGATTATACCAAGAAAGATAGAGAGATATACAGAGAAGCGCTAAAAGACAATATTTAGAATAAAGTTGCACTTACATAGGTGGTGAGATAACAAGTTAGTTTTCAGAGTCGCCAGAAGAAAATCTACCAAAATTTCCAGGCAGATTAATTTGACGCTACACGCTATTCAGAACTTTTTAATTAAACAATTTATCACGGCAATTGAAAATATAAAGTTTGAAATATAATAACTTTCTATTTTAATTCAAACACATAACTTTTTACTTTTAACGGAGGTTAATTGCTTATTGTGACACTTGAAGTTCCTGGTGTCGCCTTTTCAGTAGCAGCTCTAGATCGCGCAAAATTCGGCTTTTATCTATTCAAACCTTTTTGTTTATTGTTGTCATAATGATATCGATTTTACTTAAAACAACATTTTGACAAACTTCAATCCAAAGACAGTCAGTGGTGAAAATTTCATAGAGACCAGACAAGGATAAAATCATTTTTAGGGCAATTGAAAATGTTGGCATGATCTCCGAAAAACTGTATCGAGACACCTTAGCTGAACTAAGGGTGGTATTGCTTACCGGCCATTTTCGTGGTTGCGTCAACAGTGTTGGGTTGGCCTTCCCCACAGACAGATATACCATTAACTTTAAAGTTATACAACGTTCCAGGTACTAAATTCCCCACTACGAAATTTGTCCCTTCATCTGCGTCTCGTTCACCAGTATCAAAAAACGATGTGTTGTAATACTTTCGTTCAGTGTATTTCACCTTAAAAAATATAATTATAATAATAATAATAATAATAATAATAATAATAATAATAATAATAATAATAATAATAATAATAATAACAGAAAGAAATTGCAATCAGGCTCTTAGGATAATACATAGATTTAGCCAAGCCTAAAAGCGGAGCTCCTTTTACAATCTATACTAAGCAATTCACTAGGTTCAATATACCATAAAACAGTATGGCTCACTGAATCACTAATTATGTGGGCTGAGTTTTCGTTTCTGAATAAGAAAAATGTTATTTGTGGAATATTTTCTTTTCTTTTCTTCTTTTTTTTTTCGGACACACAAACAATTACAATACAAATGACATTTACAATTCATTACAATAAATTCTAATTATCGGGTTACTAAATTTTACCTTACATTGAAACAGGTAAATGTTATCGTTTACTGAAGAAAAAAAAAGTGAAATAAAAAGAAAGACAAAGTCCTCCTCCCCCACCTGCCCGTTTGTCACTTGCACTTTAACTAACTGTATATATCAAATTATTTTTCTGACGGGCATTGTTTAAAGGTATCCCATTTCTTCATAAAGGAGGCTAAGTTATTATTATAAAAGGCAATCTGGTTCTCAATTTCCATGGAGCGTATGACTAATTGAGTGTACACTTGTACCACAGGAATGGTATTTCGTAGTTTGCAACTATATATGTAGTGTCTAGCAATAAGGAGGAAGTGGCGTAGGAGAAGATTGGATATGTTGTCAATTAAGCCGAGGCAAAGAGCTGGTAAAAAGGGGGGAAGTTTTCTAGACAACATAACTCACCGGAAGTCTTTCAATAATATTTCGGTGAGAAAATTGAAAAACGTAGGGAAATTTACTCTTCCCAAAATTTTTTCGGGGCTTTCAATTGCTTAATCTGCAATGATCTCGCAAACATTTCCAAACACCCGCGCCATGCTGGACAAAACAAAGAAACAAGTTCCCCGTGACGTCATTCATGTGTCTGTTCTCCAACAGATTATGAGAAGCAACCAATCACAGCCCTCGTAATATTTATCACATTGTATAAAGTTTACCATTTTTCCCCGCCGATGGTGCTCCACTGCGCGCGCTACACGCGCGTAAGAGCTCCACTATAAAGATACAAAGTAGATAGAGATCGTCAGCTACCTTGTTCAATGTATTCTGTTCGACTAGTTTAGTTCCCTTTAACTACCTCTCACCTTATATTTAAGGCCCTCCACTGGAACATTTGTTGGTGGTGTCCATTCCAGCGTCACTTTCGTTTCTTCAGACATTACTGCCTTTAATAAACTGGGTGCGGCTGGCCCTGGAGAGAACACATACGGGCAATAAATCCAGGCAAATTATTTACAAATAGCTGAAATGGATGAACTTGCGATAAATGCAAGCCACATTCTAAGCCGCCACTTGAGCTGGAGAGAGGGTTTAGGGATGGGAGGGTAAACATCTTGGTCGCCATCTTGAATCGCATAGAGACTCCGGATCTATTCAAATACTTTATATTAAACAAGGCTGAGGCCCAAACAATGGTATAAGTTGACAGCTGTAAACACATTTTATTATTATCATATTTTATTATTGTTTCTATCTCTTTTTGCAAAAAGAGCTCCCAGTTTCTAATAAAAATGGCTCTACTTCATGGCACTTTAAACTTTCTGCCAGTAGCAACAAAGTGGAAACAAATTTTATACGCCTTAATTTCTTCAATAGAGTAAGAAACTTATAATCTTTCTGTTAGTAAAGGCAATACTAAGTCCACGGTGGCGAAACTGGCTTTGTGGAATATGTAAATTTCTCATAGCCATTTTATGCTAAAACATTGCTTGTTTATCAGGGTCCGAATACTTGATATAAATGTCAAAACAGGCTTCCATGAAATATGTATTTCTTAAGACGGTAAGGACAATCAAACCGCTACAAAGCTGCTCAACTACTAAAAGGAGGAGGCGGTAGTAGGGAAGGAGGCGGGTTGATGAATATGTTGTGTGGCGTGTGGACGAGATCAAGAACGCGACATCCCTTATTAAAGACGATAAATGAATACAAGATTGGTTGTATCACAGGCGGCCCAAGCTCGGTGCATAAATTATATTGAATTTCACATACAAATTCTTTAAATGGTTGGTAATATGAGAAAAAAAATAATAAAATAAAAAACAACACAGTACCGAAACCGTGGTCATTTATGCATCGAACTTGGGCCGCCTGTTGGTGTATACGTCATCTAGATTGAAATTTCAAGTTCAAATTCTCGATTCCATGCTCCCAACCTCTCCTTGCATCGTGGGAAAAGTAGTGCCAGTTGTCGAAAATTAGCTATTTCCGAGTTACCACCAGCCTCTGTTTCAAAGTGGCAAGGCTTAGTGCGAAGCCATTGATACGAAAATGATTTTTTCCGTATGCAAAGAGAACTTATTTTCACAAGAAATGTTTTACACCTTGCCACCTTGAAAGTGAGAGATTTTGGAACTCGGAAATGGCCAATTCAGACTACTTACTTGATGTCTGTAGCTGTGTGGCCGGACCATAGGGCCCAGGTCCGACGGCAGTAAAAGCCCGAACGGAAAAACTGTACAGGGAACAAGTATGGAAATTATACAAAACAGCAAAGGTTTTTGTTGTATTGACACCTTTACTGCTTGCAGCTGTTCGCCGAGAGCACCCTCTCGTGGCTACTAACTCCGCATTTGCTTCATAGAGAACAACTATCCCATTGCTCTTCTCCGTTGGTAGAGGAGCCCAAGAAATGTTGAATGTTGTTTCATTCAGTTCAGTAGTGAGGAAATTATCTGGACCGAAGCTGGGTGCTAACAAGAAAAAGAAACATTCAAAAACCTTAACAAAGAAGTCGTATTAATGTTTATAATCCACAAAAAAGACAGTTACCTACAATATTTCTTTCTCTACAAAAAAGAATTCCTGCAGTGAAAGTACTTGCCTGTGTAATTATTATTAAAAGGAGCTCAGATGTCAGTGTTCCGTTAGAGATATGAAGTAGATATCAAACAAATTTCACCAGGGAGGACTAATCATAATATTCCTTTGGTGATTTTGGCAGGCATAGCATCAAAACTTAACAAAACGTGGCCTAACTTTTTCAAGTTTCATTCCATCTCCATCTTGCCAACCGTTACAACACACACATGTCCAATACTCTCGACTAGATTCTAGGAGTAGGACCGAGTAGAAGATTGAGACTCAGTGCGAGTTCTCAAACCATGTCGAGGATTAAATTAAAGCATGTCACAAAACCATCAAAATGTTCCTTTCATCTTACGAAGCTCTATGTCCTGGTTAGCAGGAGGAAATATTGAGAGCCTCGTGGACACAACTCGCTCGAAATTCCAAAGCCGTAGACGCACTCGATCTTGTTCTCGTAGTCAAATGTAATGTTCGCTATTTATTAATGTTTTAATCCGACATTTGACGACGCCACCGCTGGTTTCTCCTCGAAATGACGTCTGAGTAGCGAAATTTTTATACTCATGACGCGACCGTATCCAGATCTTGGTGGTGTCTCTGATTGGTTAAAGCACATTTTTAACCAATCAGAAGTCCTTTCATGAAAATTGAATTTCTGTCTTGGTTTCTTAGACAGCATTTCGCGGGGAACCCAGTCTAGCGTTGCAAATGTCGGCTGTTTTCTCAGGCTACTGAGGAATTCTTAGCCTAAGCATCGTATATGTACGTGTTTCCATTCCTACATTTACTGCACATGTCTTACCGTCTTCACTTGTTCTTTCTGTCACAACAGAGGTTTTCGGTCCTTCCCCAGCGTAGGTGAATGCAGAGACCTGAATATCGTATTCTGTGTATTTCTCCATCCCCGTGATCGTCTTAGAGAGAACAGTTCTATCGTCAATAGTGACAGTGTTCGCTAGACAGGAGGCACCTTTTTTCTGGTAGTACACTATAAATCCCGTAATAGGTCCATTTCGGGATATCCCGCCGGGTAGCTGCCAGTTCGCTGAAATACTAGTCGAGTTGTTGACAGTCAAACCCAGGTTCGTAGGGGCTTGTGAAGGAACTGAAAATGGGAAGTCAAAAGGTCATTTTTACCATGACGAAATTTGACTAAAACTTCCAGAAGACATTTCGTTTTTGCATTCTTGTCTAAATTTGTGAATCGTCTAGAGATTTAAAGAAAACTACAATAGCCTTAACTTGCAGAAGCAAACAACAAACTGAAGGATTTTGGTAATTGGGGTAAAATGACGTCATCGTACAATTGTCCTACTATGAAGTTAATTGATTAAGTATTTTGCTAATGGTAGAGGATATATAAATGATACATTATTTTATTGCATAGAAACTGATGAAATACCAGGATTTTTCCTTTCACTAAAAAATCATATCTTCATCGCGCGCAGTGAAGATACTATCTTTATCTTTCACTTGTGAGGATATTGGTGTCGCCATGGTTACTAAAATGATTAGCCAATTACAAGAGAGCTTCCCGCTCAGGCGAGCGGCGTGTTCTTTTGAAATTTCATTCACAAAATGGCTTCGAGGTTTGAAGACGATACAATTACCGGTGACTTTCTCGATGAGGTGCCAAATTTTCACATCGATACTTTTTCCGAGCTTGAAGAACATTCAGGAAGATTTGCCGAAGTCTCGGAAAGTGATGTTTAAAAATTCATTGAGGGGGAAGAAAATGTAAACACTAAAAAAAGACCTTTTAGAAGAGCGCCACGAAATCAGAGAAATAGAGAAGATTCCTCCAACTAAATTAGACAGCTACTTGAGCCAGTTTGTTTTAGCAAGGACCAAGACTGGAAAAGATTTTGAACCGTCATCTCTGCGCGGAATTTTGGCTAGTGTTGAACGCCATTTGAGTCGCTCCAGTTACGGCAATGACTATCTTCAAAGACACTGATTTCAAAAAAAGAGACGCGTTGAAAGCGAAACAAAAGCAACTCAAGCGACATGGACTAGGGAACAGACCAAAAGCCACAACGGCTCTTACGGACGACGAAATTGAGATTCTTTTTGAAAAAAACTTGCTTGGATTAAGTTCACCGCAAGCTCTGTTAAATACTGTGCGGCTAAACAACATGACTCACTTTGGTCTTCGCGGATGTAAGGATCGAACAAAAAGAACTCCGCTGGGGAGACATCGTTTTAAAAACTGACAGTGATGGCAAAGAATATCTCGAGTACTTTGAACGCCAAACAAAGACTCGAACGTGAGAGGATCCACGGAATCAACCGCCGATCAAGCCGCGAAGGTATGCGACTCATTATTGAAAGCGACAGTAGCCAACAATTCACAACATGATGCTATTTTAAGATACGCTTTTGCTGTTATATTTTACTTTCTCGTGCTGAAAGTATCTCTCACGAGTGAGCGAAGCGAACGAGTGAGAGATACTTTCAGCACTCGAAAGTAAAATTCATATCCCGCGCGGCCATGTAATATCCTCTATATATCAATACAGAAATACATTGATATATAGAGGATATTACAGAGGATATGGTTGCGCGATGATACGAAATCTTCCTTCGAGGGTTGAATAATATTAACTAGAAATATGTGTATCGCAGAACCTCACGAAGCGTTGGGGTGGGTGGCCCATCCAATGCTAAAATTGACACTCACCTGAAAGTGTGCCGACTGTTTTCTTGTATTATCTAACCGACTAAGAATCGTTGAACTATGTTGTAGGTTTAAGTTTATTTTGGGGTAAAAGTAAGTGCAAGGTTTGTTAAATTAATTGCCTTGAGATGTAGGTCCCTGAAATCGAACAAGGGACTAAAGGTGCTGATATCGAACTGCGGTAACTTCTGCAAGATTTCTTAACCTGCGTTCTTCTTGAAGCCTTAACGCTTGCTCTTTCCAATTGATTCTAGTCTTTGACAGGATATCGGCTGGAGCACTACATTTTGTAAGGAGCGCACTCCAGAACGAGACACAAAACTACTTCCTACAGATTTCCTGTCTTAGGTCTACCACAACTTGAGGTAATGTTTGACCTTGCGATTTGTGAATAGTCATGGCATATCTCAGTCTCAGTGGCAGCTGCTGTCTGTAAAGTCTCTGCCCATCAGTTTCCCATTCAAATAAGTGTAGTGGTAGGGGCAGGGTGTTAGGGCTTGTTGCCAAAAAACGGGAACTGTGTAGTTTGCGAACTCCACGAGTGCTGCAATGGGTAGGCAAGGTGGAAGGCGATCATGATGAAAGAGTAGGTCCTCCACTACACCAATGGCCCCATTACACATCCCAACTTCCTGCCAAAGGTTGCATGTAAGCATAACCGACGCCACCAGCATCGTCTGATGTGGCGTTCTTTGCATTTCAACCTGAATGAAGAGCATAACAACTGTTTCAAAAAGACCATAAATGACGGGTCCATGTTGTGCGAGTAAAGAACTGGACTAGGATGGGAAAGCATAAACAGGCGTTTCTCCAACAGGTGGTAGCTGTGCAAAATTTACAGGGAACATAACAGAAATCCCTCCAAAAGGTTCATAAAGTTCGCATGTTGCTTGTCATAGACGCTTATCGACCCAAGCCAGTGTCTGCTGACCAAGCATTGACATTTCATCCGTAATAAGGTAGTGCTTTCCGGAGAAACGAAGTTACAGATGCTGAAATACTGTTCCCTGCAAGTCATTATTATTATGATTACGAAACGGTAGCTGTAATGCTCATTGTAAGGTACAGCCTGTCAAATCAGTGGTGCCTGTGAGTATACATGTGTCTCCTAGAAGTGCCTTGATTGTGCTAAGAAGATAAGACTTCCCTGATCCTGCTGTCCCTGTATTGATGACCTGAAATGGTTCTTCAGGGTTGCATCATTTCGCTTTGCTTGATAAGTAGCATCTGTTGTGTATTCAGTTGTGCTGGATCAACAGTTTGTTGCTGTCGTCTATTTAAAATGGTTGCGTTCTCTAGAGCATCGTTTCTTTGTTTTGTGATCCAGTTAGCAGATTCCCGAAGTAGATGAAGTGGCATTGCTCTGCCAGTTTCTGTCCATTCAAACTGCACATTTTCATGTGATTGACTTCCTTGTGAGATTGTGTTATCATAGCGTTTATTGAAGTGACATAGCAGCATCTAGTCCTCAGGTTCTTCTTCACGATGTGGACCTTCATCATTGTGATCATAACTGTTGTCATCTTCATGTTCATCTCCATTATAACGCGACAAACAGAGAAATTAGTAAGTGGAAGAATACAAGTGTTTTCCAAGAAGCATACGTCACGTTCTCCAGCAACTTGAATCATTGCTCTTCATAATACACATGTAGCCATGTCTGTATTGCTGAGCCTGTTAACACACACTGAGAATTTCAGATGCTGATTGTGATCGAGGTTCACTTTTTGTTGCATACTTTGCCATGTACCGGATACACTGGTCAGTGTACTAGTGTCAACGATGACTTAATGATCAGCATTGGCTCTCCAGTGTTGTAGCATAACATGGTTGTGGGAGTTGATTCTTTTATCATTTCGCTTTGTGGTAAGTGTTGCTTTGACTCTAGCCTGGCTGATTTCCTCTACAGTTAATTCACGGTCTTCACTTCTGGTTGGCCTGAAGAGTTTAAAGTCAATAGAAGTTTCATCCTGGAAATCCTTTGGAAAATGAAATCGGCATGTTGGCTGCTTCCCAGGTTTAAACTTAATGCAGCATGCTGTACTACACTTTGTATAGCGCTCCACTGAATTAACAAGGGCTTTGTAGTCTCTATCTAAATTCTGTACATTTTCAATTGATATTGCTGATGAATGTGGTGATGGAACGGTCCAGTTGTTCTGGGGAAGTGCATCATTCATAGTTGTTACCAGCCAATCAGAATACGATATTACGGTTGCCTGTGCTTCCTGTTCTGCTTGTATCTGAAGTTGGACGTCGTTAGCCATCTGGTGGTAACTTGGATGTTGTTCGTGCAGGCGTCAAGTTTGCTCCAGCTTCCAACCCTGGGCTACTGTCTTTACAAGGTTGCAAAGGCCTGGCTTATTGGATAGCTTGCACACCCATGCGCATGAATACTGCCACGTGCTTGCCACTCAAAGCGAAGCCATTTCCACGCATTCGACACCCATTTCATAATCTGGCCAATGAGTCCAAAATTCATTTAACCGTGAAACAAAGTAAGCATCTGTGATGTGAGGATTATCAATGACAGCCCTTATTCGAATGGAAGGTACTGCATTGTTTGGCCCTGGTAGAAGTCGGTGTAAATCTGGCCAATATAGTTATCAGCGGCACTGAAAGGAAAAAAGAAAGTGGGAGCCACAATCTCCTGTTCCTCTGTTCCTCTGTCTCTTGTTGTCGGCGTTGCCTTCGCTGTGCTAAGCCATGTTTCCTTTGCCCCTCTGCTATGCGGTTTCTTGTTGACGTCTTCTCCTTCGTTGTTGACGCTGAATTTAAATTCGGCGTTATCGCTCCAGAGGGGTTTCGGTAAAGAATCTTCCCCGGCAAGGATTTGCAGCCACTTGTTGTGCTTGGTGATGTGTGTCATTTGCATGGGAAATTGCTCGTGATTCACCGATCGTAAATTAAAGTAACATTGTTTCATAGACGATGAATAAACACATCAGCCCTTCATGAATAAAACATCAAAGCGCGGCCTGGTTATCGGCGGCAAAGTCTATGTTGCCTGGAAACAGAAAATGCTCCATGATGGTAATGCTACATGACGTCATTGACTGACACCAAGCGATATATTCAAAGAAAGAAAGAAAGAAATATGGGGCATCCAATTTGCAGTTGGCTAAGACCACGCGCGGTTCACGTGTTGCACAAAGCGCGCAAGACGAGATTATAAACTCTCTTCGCTCGGAACAATATTTTTAAATACAGTCCCAACATGCAAGACACCGGAAATGCGAAAGATTGCTACCCACAATTTTTTGGATGTTTACATTAAAAAACGTGACTTGACGAACGACATTTAATTCGCCTCACCCATCTCTGAATACAGTACAGTACAGTACAGTACAGTACAGTATTGTTTTCTATTTCGTTTTGTTTGTATAGAGCTTGTTTCACTCATCTGATTTCTTCAAATTTGAGTTGCTCTCTATGTTTAAGGTACTATGATCAATTGGTCCACTTCACAGTCTCTGGGAGTATCCTAAACGTTTCCACTGTTCATTTGAATGGCATTTGACTCCTCACATGGCTTTATCTACCAAAACCTGTATTACGCGGACACCCTTTATTAAGCGGACACTACAGCATTCCCCGAGGGTGTCCGCTTAATACAGGTTGGCAACAATAGAAATGACCATTTCAGGTACTTTTTAGGTGTCCGCGCCCGCTTAATGGAGGTATCCGCTTAATAAAGGTTTCATTTAAAGCAAATGAGGGAAATAAATTGGGGGTCTTTGGGTACTGTCCGCTTAATAGAGGGTGTCCGCTTAATACAGGTTTCACTGTACGAGAAAAGCAATTTCTCGCCGAGAAAACAGCCGACATTTCAAGAGGAATCTGGGTAGTGCTTCGGATTGGTTGAACTAAATTTCACGAACGGCACGACCAATCAGAAGCACTACCCAGATCTGGGTAGTGACGCGTCATCAGTATGGAATTTCTGCGCTCGTTTCTCAGACGTCATGCTCAATTCGCGGGGAAACCGTTGGTGGCGTCGCCAACAGTCGGCAGTTTTCTCAGGTTAAGAAATTTCGTATCTCCGAGCGACCATGTTATGATGTATTTCTTACATAAGTAAAAATGAAATACCAAACAATGGGGTAACTTAAATAGTTGTTTTGCTGAAAAAAGGCGCGATTTATTATGTAGCCATAGCTTTTCACATGTGAAGACATCGGCCCGCTTATTTAAACGTCCTTTAATCAGTGTCTAACAAAACCGCGTTCTAAGCTATTTTCAGTTGCCCAACGCTTTTATTTAAACACCATTTGTCGTAAACAATTTCATTAGAGGATATACTGTAGACTAGAAAAGCATTTGTCGTTTAAATAACCGACCCATCATGTTTTCGCGCGAAAGCTAACCTGCTATTTCCTTGGTGTTTTTAACAATTATTTCACGAGGGCGCGTTGGATATGAGATGGTAGGTAGCCGCCGAGTTGGCTATAATCATCTGATATCCAACAAGCGCGAGTGGAATAATTGTTTTATTAAAAACGCCCACAAAATCTCGTTGAATCTCCCCGACTAGAACTTCCGCTATTCACATGTCACGCGTCCATCAAAACTGTCAACGCGCGAACGGACTCGCCTGGACTGGACATTAGTTTTTTAAAAACTCATCGGGATTCTAGGATTTTACACAGCAGAACAGCTACAAAAACCTGGTAGATAATGTGAAGGAAAAGAACGGCTAAGCCAATCAAAATGCTAGAATTGCATTATCCAATGATTCAGTTTTTAATAAATACAATTATTCCACCCTCGCTTGTTGGATATGAGATGATTATGACCAACTCATATCCAACGCGCACTTGTCGAATAATTGCAAAATCTATTACTTAAATATAAATATCATTTCAATATAACTGCATTTTAAGAATAATATCAAATTTAAAATAACAATAGTCCCTAAAAAGTCAAGACTCAGCTTCCACCTTCACGTGCCTATTGAGATCTTTGCAATTTCTTTCATAATTTTAAAGGTTTAAATAGAAATAGAAAAAGAAAAGTATGGCACCCAATTTTGAAACAACAACTTTGGCACATTCTAGGCTTTCACGTTTATTAAACAATAACAACATGTCTTGAAGCTTTGTTGGTAAATATGAGCAAGTTAGCACTTACGTTTCGTGGAAAATTCCATTATATCAAAACTATAAACGTTAGAAAGAAAAATATAGTTCAAATGAGACCTTTGACTGCTGAAATTAAAAATAATTAATGCTCTTAACCCATAACCCCTTAGATAAAAGCAAGCAACTAGACTAGAATTATTACGGGGAAAAAGGGGTAAGGGATGAAGTACACCAAATATGGACAGCAGGTCACTTTTCTCTACATATTGGTGTAACAGTCCCAAATCTACAAGGGGAGAGGTGATAATCCTCTCTAGGGAGTGATAATCCCCCAGGATAGGGAGAGGTGATAATCCTCTCTTGGGGGTGATAATCTCCCAGGATAGTGAGAAGCTAGGTGATAATCCTCTCTAGGGGTTGATAATCCCCCAAGGTTGTGAGTGGAGGTGATAATCCCCCTTGGATACTGGAGAGGTGGAAAGACCTCTCTAGATATCTTATTCCCCCGTTTAAGGAGTAACAAGAGTCTATGGGGCAAAAGGTTAGCTGTATGGGAGCACTTCATCCCGAACCCATGTTTATTAATTGCCAACAACTCTCAATACAGATATCATCACTAATCGAAGCTAGAATTGCGTGCCTGCTGCCCGTCAGGAAAAACCATCAATTATTTTTGAGGGAAACCTCAACCCTCCCGAAAGCAGAGCCAGACACTTCACATGAACCTCGAGGGAGAGAGGTTAGACGAAAAATATTAATAGAAGTTGTAAGTAAATGATAATTAAACTTTTATCAACTTAATAATCAAAATAAGGCACAAAGTAACTAAGTGCTCAAGCATGATAGGATACCTGGTAGAATGATTCCCCTCAGTAGAGACCCCACCTCTTTTCTGCCATATTTTCTTGATAATTGCCAATTGAGTCAAAGTGTAAACAACAAAGATCAATAGTTCGTATGACTGCAAAAAGTATAAGCAGCTTCTTAAACTTTTAAGCAAGAGAAAAGACCTCATATATAAAACCTTCAGAAAACCAGCAGAGAGAATCAAGCAGTAATTAGGAAGGGTGGGATGGGATTTTGTTCCACGAAGAGAAGAATATGAAGTGCTATTTTGCTGAGCTAGGCACGAAAGTATAGGCATCAACTGTACATATGATAGCTGGCATCTAATTGGCTGAGCGAAACAATTAGTGTGACAGGGGTCGCATGCAGGAAATGACCCCTGAAAGGAAGTCAGCTGGTTCCATTACTGGTAAGGGCGGGTTTATGGTTATCACATTAACTCTAATTTATCCTGTTGTATAAATTAGCTTGAATGCTCTTAACCCATAACCCCTTAGATAAAAGCAAGTAACTAGACCAGAATTATTATGGGGAAAAAGGAGTAAGGGATAAAGTACTCCAAATATGGACAGCAGGTCACTTTTCTCTACATATTGGTGTAACAGTCCCAAATCTACAAGGGGAGAGGTGATAATCCTCTCTAGGAAGTGATAATCCCCCAGGATAGTGAGAGGTGATAATCTTCTCTTGGGGGTGATAATCCCCCAGGATAGTGAGAAGCTAGGTGATAATCATCTCTAGGGGTTGATAATCCCCCAAGGTTGGGAGTGGAGGTGATAATCCCCCTTGGGTACTGGAGAGGTGGAAAGACCTCTCTAGATGTCTAATTCCCCGGTTTAAGGAGTAACAAGAGTCTATGGGACAAAGTGTGACCTGTATGGGAGCACTTCATCCCCACAAATACACCAAAGAGGTATTCCCCATAGACGAACAACAGGAATTTGTAGGGCTATTTCCAGAGTCAAATGTCACTTGAAACAATGGTCACATGGTACTTAAACATTGCGTGTAAGATTAGACTGGTCAAATGTCTCATCAGGTATCAGCTGAGGATTTAACTAGGAACAGCAACAAGTTGGTCAGGGGCCTAAGACTTCCTTCACAGCAGATGAGGAGGTTTGCAATAATAAAGAACAAAAAAAAGGATCTGTCCGTAAATCAAGCACAATTAATTGACTAATTACACAAACTGGATGCAACAGGTGTATCTATCAAGTCAGGGCCAGATACTGAGATGTGAGAACCCAATATATATTGACAAAATTTTCAATTCCTTATCGATAAATTGGAATATACATGCTCATGGTTGTTGTTTGTAAGCTACTAAAAGTAACTGTATTATTTATGGTTTCAACCCAATTATTGAAACAATGACAACAGTACATTCCCAGGCCCCCTGGGGACAACCACAATAAGAAAGGTTAGCTCCGAAAGAGAGGACTCACCCAATGAGAACATTATCACGCAACAACAACACAACAACCAGGCTAAAGAGAGGTCCTAATCCTCTCTCTGGGGTCCTGATCTCCAGGCCCTGAGAGTTGGTAATCCTCTCCCTCCTTTCCATGAGTGTATCAAGTCCCCAGGCTACAGAGAGGTCCTAATCCTCTCTCTGGGATCCTACTTCCCAGGCCCCCTGGGGACAACCACAACAAGAAAGGTGAGCTCCGTGGGACGAGAGGACTCACCCAATGAGAACATCGGAAAAGGGGCGACCTGTATGGAGCACTTCGTCCCCACAAATACACGAAGTGTATTCAATAATTGGAATGCACACCTTTTAACAGTTAAACCTGAAAATTTTACCTTGTAATTCCTCTTTATGATCCGGAAAACGAAGGAAATTTCTGATTTTCGAATACTGTGAAACGCGCCTTTCGCAAGGAGCAGTCTGCACGTGCGAAGCATGAAACCGACCTTGATGATTCTGTGCCATGAATCATTCTCAACTCATAATATGTTAGATGTGAATAAACAATTGAAACTGAAATTCAATCCATCATTTGAAAAAAAACCACGAAAACCCAGTCGTCACAGATTTGATTTTAACAGTCCGTATTCTTTCTTACTCCATAGTAGGAGCATAATAAAAACACGGACATGCATACTTAAATCCCTGGGACTTGAATAAAGTGAATTTCAGAGGCCGCGGCGCCAAGTCCTTCTTCATAATACAGTAAGTGAACTCAAAAATAACTTTCCATGTCTCAAAGCGCTCAGTACAGTCACATGTACACAATATTGCAAAAACAGACGTCGTTCGAGGCACAATATAATAAGAATATTAAGTTAACTATCGATAAACCAGAAAAATACCGCACCTGAATCATGAGAGAGCAACTCTGATTCCAAAGGAAGACATACTGGGCTAAGATGATTTGCTGTGGAGGAACCTTGACTGTGAAGTGCCAGCCGAGAGAGCCAAAACGGCTAAAGTGACGGTACATGCGAGAGGATATCGAAAATTAAAGAAGAGGAAAAAGCAGCGACATTCAAGAGGAGGGTTGCACTATTGTAGATCAATGTTCCAAGGACGGAGTTTGACCAAGAGCGGCGGTGCAACATCTCTTCGTGGAATGTCTGTCCAGAAAAACTCAAACGCGCAAGGCTTGTATGCAGTTGGAAGATCAAGGTACCCCTTCCTAAACGGTGATCTCGTCATTACAGCTTACCAAAAAATTCCAATTCATGAAGAAAAATCCAGGCTATAAGTAACAAACATTTCTGTTCCACGAAGAGAAGAATATGTAGCGCTATTTTGCTGTGATAGGCGCGAAAATATAGGCATCAACTGTACATGTGATAGCTGGCATCTAATTGGCTGAGCGAAACCCCTGTGTAACAGGGGTCGCATGCAGGAAGTGACCCCTGAAAGGAAGTGAGCTGGTTCCATTACTGGTAAGGGCGGGTTTATGGTTATCACATTAACTCTAATTTATCCTGTTGTATGAATTAGCTTTAAATTTCGAGCAAAAGTGTCATCAGGGGTAAGAAAAATATTTCGCGTGGTAATATACATAAGAAAAAATTGGTGTAAAGTAAAATGTGTCAAAAGCGCAAGAATGGGGCGAAATGTATCAGAGGTATAAAAATATAAACTTGAATAAAATACAAAGATCTAATGAGCGAGTGTCACGGGACAAAGAGTCTCTCGAAGGCATAATGATAGTCTTCAAAACAAAAGGTCTGCCAATTCGATGCATTCCTCACGGGAGTTTAGGGCTGTGTCAAAAGCATGCTAGTTGACAAAATCTCTCGAAACACATAAATAAATTCTAATAAGCAAATGTCTGCAAAAACGTTGTATTCAAGGGAGGTGAGGACTGGCTCGATGTAAATCGACCTGCAAAGACTACGTCCGTTCTGATAAAAGTTTTGAGTATATAACAGAATATAACTATACACCCTGTTCAACTACTGCTTAAAAATTCAATTCACGAAGGAAAAGAGAACACTGAAACCCTGGTTCTGAGTCGAGAAGCGAACACGCTACCTCAATGTAAATCGAGCTGCAAAGAACAAGCTGGTTCTGACAAAAATTTGAGCGCAAAACCCTAGCTCCTTGATTAGCTGCTACTTTAAACGCAATTTATAAAGCAAATCAGAGCACTTATTGCCCTTTCAAACTAGAAATCGTATTAAAGCTTGCTCACCTGTTAGGACCTCTTGAACAGACAAGGAACAGCTGCCCACTGAATCACCCAATTTCGGACCACGCGTTGTAAATACAAGACCATGACGTCACTACCCAAATATGGGGTCTTCCTTACAACCAAATATGGTCAAAAATGCAAATTTTATAGGGTTACGCAGAATTTGAGAGTTTTTGCCTACATTGCGCGGCGTTATAATTCTACTGCCGAGGCAACCTCGCTTCTTAGCTCGGTTTCCTCGTTGGAAATAAAACGACCACGCAGATATGGAGGTAAATAACACATAATAGAAGGCAGGATTGAAGACGTAATCTGCCGAGTAATCAACGATTGCCAATTGGCGGAGGCGCCTTAACACTCGCATTGGCGAGTGGGCGAGCGAAAATTTCAATCTCTGAGAAAGAGCAAGATGAATTGATTATCGTCGGTATCCTCAAAATAGAGGCTAGCACCTAGAAATAACTCCATAATGAATACTTACCTCGCGCGTTAGTTCTCACAGTTTTAACGGCACTTGACGGTCCATCACCCATAATTGAAAAAGCTAATACTTGAAATTCATATTTTGTGAATATCCCAAGTCCAGTGACTTCATAGCTAAGAATAGAGTTGCCTTCAATGGTTATGACGGTAAGTGGATCCTCAACAGAGCTAAATTTTCTGTACAGGAGCCTAAATCCTGTAATCGCCTGGAAGTCTACCGTTGGTAACTGCCAGGATACTTGAACACTGGTAGAAGAGGCAGGGGTCACTATAAAGCTTGTGGGAGCACGGCTTGGCGCTAGAAGACAAGAAAGTATCTGTGTACTGAAACCTACCTTTTATTTACTGTATATTGTTAGAGGACCTAGAGATTCAGTGTGGGAAGAAAACATGAAATAAAAGCAGAGAGAAAACTTTAAAGAAAAAAACAACAACAACCGATAACAACAACACCGACAAGAGCTCAACAGCTTTTATCAATGCTCGGAAAGAACATTACTAAAGATGTGTTTGTCTTAATCTGGATAATGAAAAATCTACCGATTATTTACCATATATTGTTAGAGGGCCTATGGATTGTGGGAAGAATAAAGAAAGGGAACTTGACTGAAGAAATACCAACAGCAGGAACTCAATAGCTTTCATCAATGCATTGAAATAACATTTTTACCAAAAAAATGTGTTATAATGCTTCAAAAGAGAATACTTATCGACATCCACAAAAACTAACTCAAAACAATAGTTGGTAATAAGAAACAATTAATTTTTATTTGTGGTCACAAAAACTAATCTCAAAAAGAAGAAGATGAAAAATGTTCACTTTCCAAACATGACCTAGTTGGTGCAAATTTCTGGAAAGGTATATGCACCGATATGCTCCAATGAATCCATATAAATCATACTAAACAGGCCTTGGAGTAAGCTTCACTTTACGTCTCTATTAATCTGTGATTGGACGGCAATATCCTCAACTATATTTGAACGCTTTTAAGGTTGTCACTACCACGTGCACATTACTTCTCTTTCTTAGACGGAGACCGAACGTCGACCATTATTTTCTCACACTGTCCCAAGCACTATTTTTACAAAACCGACGGGTAATGGAGGTTGGGGGAGGGGGGGGGGGGAGGGAGGTTCAGGCGGCTGACATTTCAGACTACAATATACACAATTTACCTGCAGTTGTGAGTATTCCATACACTTCTACTCTTAAAGCTTTTTCAGCTTCAAACTTTGTTGGCTGAAAGCGAATGAACCTTGCTCTAACTATGCCAACCAGACTGTGTTTTACGATATCATCCTCCCCGTCATTGGCGATAAAGATCTGCAAACAGTTAACGTCGTTGTAAATTAAATGTAACCACTAGACTAACAAAATAGGCTCTAAAGCTGCTGGTTTTTGGTGCAAAAATTATCTTAGCAATTTTTTTTTTCAGGTCAAACAGCTTAACCGGCGGTTACCTTTCTTTAAATTGACCATGAAATATCTTGTTCCCACTACCCCCAATCCAAAAAAATATTTGTAACCATGGTCATACAATTTTTCCATGGTTAGTCCCAAGGGAAATTAAGAAATAAAAATCCGGGTTTAACAGAGTGTATTATGGGCACTATGAAAACGGTTACAGTCGAGCCAGGTCAAGCATACCCCCTAAGACTCCATTAATGAATTTATTACTCGAAAGTTGAATCCGTCGGTAGTTGTAGATTTCAGATTCCTCTCTGCATTCTTGCCTGTGTGTGTGGCCGTGAATTCATACACCAGGCAGTTAAGACATTTTTACCAGCTCAGTTTCCCTGAATTTGATTTGAACGTCTTCTAAGAAATTTAATCCATTGAAATATTTCAGTCTGACCAAATACAGAGAAGTTCTCGTAAAATATTCACTGCTCATTGCGCATGCAGAAATGCCGATTTTAATTTGTCACTATTAACGGGAACGACAAACGGATTCATTTTACAAATAATCAATTCCTTAATAGAACCTTGGGGCATACGCTTGACCTGCCTTGATTGTAATCCTCATTTTTGGAATCCTCCATAATATACTCTGCTTGCCTGCCAAATGTTGCTAAATGGCAAATTGCGGGTGGAGGTAATCATGGTCACAGTTTTGGATGACATAACAACCGTAGATGTCCTCAAAGCAAGCAATTATTATTATAAAACTCGACGAAGCGCGCTTTTTTCATTATAGTCATTATGCACGACTATAAACGTCCAAAAGGACAGGGGCACCCAACGTCAATTTTCGGAAAATATCTGTTCGTAAGACGATTTGAGATCTCGAATTTTCGGAACGTTTGTTGTAAAATTTCTTACTTGCCTGCCTCTCCTAGCATTTTCGAACATCTAATGGTATAATTCCCTATTTTTAAGGGATTTTTGCCCTAAAAAGGTCACCTAGAATTTGTGGTAACCTTTTTTCTGGCTGAGATTTTCGAAAAGGTACGTCTGGATCCCTATAACGTTCTGATAATTAGACCTTCAGCTAGGAAATCCGAACAGATGAAAAATTTTTAGGGGATAACAATATGCCTATAACTACCGTTTAAATACTAAAATACTTTTAAAAATGCTATGTTTAAGTGGTTTTGAACTATATTCTCGTTGGATGCCCCTGAAAAGGAGACAATTTCCAAGGGGGTGGAGGGTTGCTTACAGAGGTTTTTTTCCAGGGGGTCTGAGTAACATTGGTGAGTTACTGATAAAAAAACAGGTTCTCTATTGAGCAGACTTTCAGTTATTTCATTGTTACCGGTCTTCAAAACAAGTATTTCTTGAGAGAATGAGTATTCCCAGGAGATAGTTATTTTCATATCAAAAGTTTTGCACTTAGCCTCGCTTTGATACAGAGCCTTGGAGCAACTCGGAAATGGCCCATTAGGTAGTTCTAATTGCGTTGCAAGTTTTCTTGTGTCCAAACACACCTTGTCAGTGTCGTTTTCCTGATAAGTAAACCAGGTTGAGTTGTCCATCGAATAACGTAATTTGTACTTTTTTGTCCAGTGATTGGCACTTGAACTTCCTTGAGTGGCTACGGCGCAGATAAAGAACTGGTCTTTCAGGTCAATTTGTAAGTAGTCGTTGTCATCACTATTTCCGCTAGGTGACCAGGCGCCATTTCCGTTTAGACGGCCTTTGGAAGCTTCATTACCGGAACGATGAGTCGAGGCAGAGAAACTGTTGTCTGGGATAGCGTCACTGCTGGCCAGACCGATGGCCTGGATTTGGCACGCTAAAAAAAACATTTATAACTTAATCATATGTTGATTGAACCTTCCGAGGACAAGAGTGAATAGATTTTTTTCTGTTATATTATCGTCCCTAAGGAAGTATCATGTTCAAGATCAAAGGGGCTACCTCACGCTTTTTGCTATGTTTTTCAAATGTTAAAACGTGTCCTCGCTCAATTGAATTCAAAGATAAATGGTCCTTTTTTTTGTTTTTCAGGGCTGTATTCAGGCTTTGAAACTGTTCCTGTCTTCTACTGCAACGGATGGCAAAAGTGGACGTAAACTGAAACTTGAAAATGTTTGGCCAAAAGTTGTAATGCGGTACCTAGAATAATCACCGAAAAAATTGTAATGTGTAGTTCCAGATAATATCCTTATCCCCAACCCCCTCCACGGAGGGCAACGGAAATTCCGAGGGGAGAGGAGGTCCAAGAGAAGGCAATTTCCGAGGGGATGGGGAGTTGCTTCCCAAGGTTGGTTCTAATGACGGTTAAGCTCTGGGTACGTTACTGATTTTTGGATTAGAAATTAAAGACTTTACCAGACATAATTCCAAACCAATAGTTTTTTTCCAGACTCAAGGTTATCAAATACAGTCGAACAGACTGAGTGGTCGCTTGTGGAAGGTAGTCGCTTACAAGAATTGAAGCACATGGGGCCTCTTCCAAGAAGAGGTCCACACAAATCTACTTTATGGAAGATATCTATTGCATGCAATGGCTAAGTTACGCCATGTGTAGTTCCATGCTGTCACTATATTCTAAGTAGCATGGCGCATACAGCGAACATAGAGATCAGAGTATGCGTCAAGTGGTGGCTTACAGGAGGCAGTCGCACATGGAGGTTCCACTGTAGATGATCGATAGAGACCTTGAAAAACGGAGGATTCAAACATGTTTCATGATGCACTGCAAACGTACAGTAACCACGGTGTAGTGCGGACATAAGAGAATATTCTGTTATTGAATGTCCTGGCTACGAGCGATATTGAATAGGATTTGACCATGAAAAAAAACATCACTTATTAAGCACTTTTTATAGCTTTGAAAAAGAGAAAAAGCACCCAAACTTTTTACCATTTTTCCGGACTTTAACTCTATTTTCCAGACGCTTTACAGGTATGGAAAATTGCTCTGCGAACCTCAAGACTTTTTCAAGAATTTAAGACTTGATTAAAGAACCTGTGTCACGGCGAAATTTATCAAAATTCAACCGTTGTGTACCGCCACCAAATTGAAAGAAACATTAATAAAAATAACTGCTCAAAAAGGTAGAAGGTATAAATGACAAAGCAACGCTACAAAAAGAAGAACGGATGGACAAACTTGAAGAAGATTGAATGGGATATAAGTTGTGGTTTTTGCAAACTTGTTCAGTTATTGTTGTTTGTAACGATTGATACGACGCTTGGGAGACATTTTTTTTTTGATGCTGTCAATTAGAGGTAATTTCTCGAGTTTCATAGCGATAAATGACGAGTAACTGGCAGTTTAAACAAAAGGAAGTAAACAGCCATGACACAGCTCCTTAAAGGAAGCGTTCCCGTAGTTCAAGACCTTGTACTCGGGCACTAAAGTGGGCACCGGGTTCCTGTGTACACAATGTTTCTGTTAGCCCCCGCGGGGCAATCCACTGTTTTGTGATTTCAACACAGGATTGACCTAAAGTAGCAGAATCTCTTCACGTACCCTCTTTAAATATCTAAAGTTGTTGTTGTTGTGGTTTTTAAATTAAGGGTCTAGTCGATCTATTAATAGTATCTCAAGGGGTGTCCGCCTGGGTGTGGCGCCTGGGTTTAGATCGGCACAAAATGGCGATGTGCTTACACTTAGTTAGCCTTTTCACAGACCCTCTCTTTCTCTTCAAAGTCCGTCGAGCGCGCGTGATAAAAGGTAAACCGCGGGGGATTTATTGACCGCCAGTACAAAGGGGTAAGGGTGGGGGAAGCTGTCGCTCGCGTGCTCGCCTCGCTCTAGCGCACGCCGTTGTTTTCCAAAAGAACGAAAAGAAAAATAAAACAACGTCTGTGTACAGGCTAACAGTTAGTACCTTTACCCATACACCAGGGTTCTATCTAGGGTATTTGAGGGGTAGAAGCTTCCCCCCTCAAACCCCCCCCCCCCACCCCCCACCAAAAAAAAAAAAAATCTATCATCACATTCTATAAGTAACTATATCGGAAAAAGATTCAGACGCGACCAGGTCAGTGCACACACCGTAATATCTCTCAAAATTGTGGCTCAAGATGCACCAAATTGCATCAAAGACTCTGCGCGTATTCATTTGAATTAAATTCCGGGTGGGACATGCCCCCGAATCCCCCTGGGAAACTCGTAGCCTTCGGCCACTCGGGACCTCTCCCCCAAACGATAAATCCTAGATAGAACCCTGTTAACACACTGTAGAGTCATGAAGAAGATATCATATGAGATATCATATGTGCTGACGTCCGAGCTTACTGTTCACATGTTCAAATATTTTGTAAGAGGGCATTTCTCTTGTCCTCTCATCTACGACTCTTAATTCATTCATTCAACAAATTTCATCAGGGTGCACTAACCATAATAATGTTTTCGCTGACTTTTGCAGGCATTAGCATTAAAACTTGAAAAAGGTGGCCCCGCCCTTCCATCTATGCCTAAATATGTATAGGTAATAGCACGATCGGTAGTGATATTTGGCATAAATACCACGAGTGACATTTCGAAATTGTTATGCGTAATTTCACAAGCCGTTAGGCGAGTGAAATTTGAGACAAGTTTGAAATATCACGAGTGGTATTTATGCCAAATATCACGTACAAATTATGCTATTATTTGTTTATACTACTACCCGCAAAAGTTTTGTAATTTTCACATATAGGTATTTCAAATTTAGCTGAAATACCACTGCTTTGAGCCAATCAAATTGCAGAAATTTAAGTTTAAAGCCTTAAATAACAACGCTGAAGCGTTATTTTTTTGAAATTCAACTGATGCGAAAGAAGTTTTACCTTTTTAAGAAGATAGGAAATAGCGTGACGTAGCTCCTTTCAGCTTTTTTTAATTAATAAGCAACTCCTGCATTTTATGTTGAGCACTGAAGCTCAATTGATTCGATTCCCTTGACCTAAACAAATTTTTAGCTTTCGTTTGGGACAAGGAGACAATTTTGTTCCTGTTCACAGGGGCACCAACGACTGTTTTCTGTAAAATATCTGTTCGGAGAAGCAAATATTGACTAAAATTTTCTGTTACTTGAGGACGGCTAAAATTTTTAGGTGACTGTTCCATTCATGTACAATTCTCGAAGCTTACCTAACAAATTCCCTAGGATTTTCTGCAGTTTAATCAATTCACATTTCATTCCCCAGGTTTAGCTATTTATCGTGTAAAAAGGAAACCTAAACGATTTTCTGACTCAAAAGTGCCACGAAGAGAGGAATTAGAAAAATTCCCACTTTCGTAAAACGTTAAATTGCATCTAAAATTTTCGGGAAAGTAATACTGAAGCCCTAATAATTACGAAAAGATTTAACTTGCCCTAGGATGACCGAACAGATACAAATCGAAAGAATGCATTTCTAGAGATCTAAAATTACTCTGGATAGCCTAAAAAGTGCTTTCAATGTCAGTATTTAGGGGCCCCTATGTTCAGGGCTATCAACAAGGGCCGGTAGCCCGCTAAACCCCCAGCTAGTTAGCCATCCTTAGCCAGCTACTTTCATCTCCTCCTACCATAACTGCTGACAAAAAATAGGCACCATCGGATAAAATTGTAAAGCATGCGTTTCACAGTTTTGAATGGCATTGAACGCATATTTAAACAGGTTTAGATCTGTGAAATGTTCGAACCGTGTGATGTCGTGGAACGCCTGGGACATTTCAACGGCATAATTCCTAGTCTTGCGTGTATTCTGACAAAACAACATGGCGTCCGCGGTGAAAAATTCCTCTTGAAAACCCCTGGAAATGCCATTTCCGAGACACTAAAGTTCAAAATGTCCCTAGATGCCTCAGCCCTCAAGGACTTGTGCCTTTGGTGCGTGTTCCAAAGCCACCTACTACTCATTATCAGCCGGCTACTTAAACACTTTTTGACAGCCCTTCTGTTTCTATACTGTTCGTTCAAATGTTACAGGGTGGCCTGGACACTGACCTGGGTATACCGTAATTTCAGTACGGCTAATCTGTCAGGATCCTTGAGACGGATAGAACATTTAAATAGTAAAAAAATATTTTCTAAATATGTCTCCACCTATACTGTGTTGTTTTACTGCCGGGAAAAATAAACCGGATAGACATATCCCAGCATAATTATGAAATTGGTTCCTGACTGATCGTTGACATGTGAATACTACATGTTTGCTGCTCAGTTTGCTTGCTTGTTTGTTTGTTTGCTTTTTTTCCTTTTTGACGTCATTGGTTACATTGTTTGTAGTTTGTGCAATTTTCAGCTCTTTGCAACTATTAAAAATGGAAATAGGAACAATCAAAATCGGCGAAATTGCTGGGTGGCAAAAATGTTTACTATTTGAGCTCACATATTCTTTGTAAAAATTCGAGTTTTTTAAAGATAATTTCTCCAAAGCTATTCGATTAATGGGGCTCAAATTTTGGTAAGGTCTTTTGATCAGAGATTTTATTTCATTAGCTTCATCAAACAACGATAGCCATATGTTAATGAAGCAAAAATGTAGACAAAGATTCGCCAATAGTTTCTTTGTCTTTTAAGGATTAAAAAAAAAAACCTGGAAGAAAGTACGCACAATATTTTTGCTCTATCCTATGTAAAATACTAATGCAAAGTGCATGGCACTAATCCCGGATGGTTCTCTACCTCTTCGTGCAGAATAAACTTCAACTTCGTAGAAACTTAGTGCTTCAGTCCTTTCATCATGTCTTCGTATGGTGACGTATCTTCCGCACAAACTTGGGCGACAGAAGAACGAGGCACCATGGTTTTGAGGAACGCTATAGCCATGCCCACACTTTGAATTGGTTATACCTCCGTTACTCGAATTTACTCCTAAAATATAAATGTACAGATTGGCCGTAAAGACCTTCTTCACGATACTCGCCATCTTTGCATTGTTGGCCAACAAATCCCAAAATTGTTGGATGTTACATGCTGCGTCGTTTTCACAGCCTGTTGCATGTTGTTACGCAAAGTTTGAAACCGGTAAAACTTCTAGCCCCGTGCAAACGGACGCAACACTGTTGGGAGTTGTTGCATCCGTTTGCCCGTAGCTTAAGGACTGATAGGATAAAAGCAATGTCACGTAGTTTCACAGAGGGCAAGAATTCCCGGTCGAGTTTGTTCATTCTAGAAAGTAGAAAACAAAGAACGTTTCACTTTAACGACGATAATGTTAAATAATGAGATTAAGGGATAATTGTTTCTTTTCTAGATGCAGTAGTGACCGTAGATGTCCTCACAGCAATCAAAAATGGCTTAAAAACTTGTCGCAACTCGAACTGGACATTTTGCAAGAGTAAAATCGTCGTACCGTTTTGACAGTGTAAACAAACTCGACCGCGATTAATCCTAAAGCGCGTGCGAACATGGCGGGTATCCTAAATAAGGGCTATTTCAGAATAAGAATACATATATACACTGGTTTAATTCTAAAAATCACCCTTTTTAATGCTTTCATCGCATGGCAAAACCCAGTTTGCAGAAAATACTTATAGCCCAGGTTCGATATATTGAAATTCTAACATGACTCTGAGGCTTATGGAAAAAAATAGCAAATTTTTCACGACTCCACTGGCTGGCATTACCCAGAAGAGACTTGAGCACAAAGAAATATAGAAAAATGGTCAGAAAGCCTCGGAGTTATGTTAGAATTTTAATATACTGAACGTGGGCTATTAAGATGAATATATGACTCCAATGCACGTATTTACCTCGTGACCTGCAGTGTAAAATGCACGCACACTAACAAAATATTCAATGTCTTTACCAAAAATGTTTACTCACCCACTCTGATCTCGAAAGGATTCAATCTGTTCCCACAACAGTCTCCTCTGTTTACGACGTAAACTTCATTCACTAGCTCCACGTTTCCCAAGTCTACTCTCCACCAGGGCTGTTTTTCGTTAAGCGTGTGTGCACATGATCCGCCATTCCAATGAGTATTACTGTCTCCATCCACCGCGTGGCCACTAGCACCCGTATCGTTAAGAGTACTTGACTGACTCGTGTTCTTTTGATACGCTAAATTTTCTTCAAAGAAACAGGGAGGTTTTTCAATAATGCTGTTCATTTTAATGCAAAGATCATGTTCACTTTCATATCTTTATCCGCAGCTCAAAATTAATATGATTCATTCCATTAGCCTAAATTTCAGCCATCTCCTTGAGTCTGAATCAACGAGCCTCTAATGCCGTCCAGTGACGCCATTACCCGAAAACCAGGTAGTGATTTTCATTGGTTGATTGTCCAAACATTGCATAATTATGTATAATTATGAGAAATTTTAGTGGAACTGTCATGTGATATTTAGCGGATCGCATGCTTACGTAAAGTTCAAAATGTCGACAGTCTTTAAAGGGCAAAATATCCCATGTTTTCGAAATTATGACTTGTTAAATTGAACTACGAATGAAGAATGAATGCGAAAAGGCGGTAGGTTTTCCTTTAAAACCGCTTTGTGGTTTTGGCAGTGCTTTTTGTGTCTAGCTAGCAAATTACCAAACCTTGTCATTTCCACTTTCAAGTGTAATGATTAATTTTCATTCTTTCTTGTTTGTTCGTTAAGGACCAAATAACTCCTTTTAAATTAAAGCAAATTGAAGGAAGAGACGTCCTCTGTGTGTTCAATGTTGCGTGGCCGCGATCAAGTTTGATTATTGAATTATGATCGCCATACAAGCAAAAGGTTTCTTCAACATACTGCATGTAGTTATTAAGACGGAATCAATTAGGAAATTGAGAAATTTTAATTTTCAGTGCACAAAAACCTTGTACCAGAATAATTTCAATTATTTAGCATTCTTTTTTACACTTTTAGAGGGCTATAAATGTCATAAGTTATACATGAAATAACTCCAACGAAAAGATTCTTATGGGAACCCGAGAAAAAAAAACTTCAAATTCCACAAAACAAAATCTTACCTATGACGATTTTACCTGTGTTTTCTCAATTGCCGTAAATTTCTTTTTTCCTCAGGCACCTTAAGAACCTTCCCTTTCGAATTATTTCATATAACTTATGACATTTATAGCATTTGAAAAGTGTAGAAGAATGCGATACGACTCAAAATATTTTGGTACAACGTTTTTGTCCCCTCTTCGTTTTGTTCTCAATTTCCTGATGGATTCCGTCTTAAACAGTTTGAACGTTTAACATATTAATAATGAATGACGAGTAAAACAATTCTGTACCAGGTAGACCTAATTCCCAGTGATATGTCTTTGTTTGCCAGTTTCCAATCTTGATTTACTTTTTGCATAAATTAAAGCAGAAGAGTAGTGGCGTCATTGGACGGCATTATCGGCCCGTTGATTCAGACTTCCCTTTCGAGGGTATGTGACTCGAGGTCGGGGACGGCTGATATTCAGGCTATCATTTCTTAGTAAAATCCAACTAGTAGTCTATTATAAATGCTGCGTTCTGATTGGTTGAGCTTACTACTAGGCTATATGTTATAGCCCACTAGTAGCGAAAAGCGCCGGCTTTTTGACTGAAAAAAAAGGAAAAATTAATTAATTAATTTTTATTGTTGAATTGAAATATATTTAACAATTATTCCTCTCGCCCTCATGGCCCTTCGGCCTCATGGGCTATTGACTCAGAGCCCATTCGGGCTCGAGGAATAATTGTTAAATATATTTCAATTCAACAATAACAATTAATTAATTAATCAACAATAAAATGACAAGTAATCTGTATATCAGGCTGCATTACAATTACGTCAAAAGAAAAAAAAGGGGTAAAGCCACCAATCGCCACAAGTAAGGTTATCCGGATTTCGAAATCCGGGAAATTTTTCCTTGTGGAATCCGCCATCCAGGGCTTTGGATTTCGGAATTTCGCTCAAGGAATCCGGAATCCGGAATCCTACTAAAATGGGAATCCGGAATCCATGTCCCACTGACAAAGAAATCCGGAATCCACAGCTTGGAATCCAGAATCCAAGATTGTCTTGGGTTGCCTTACATGAGGCGACATCAAGCCTGACCAACAGCTCGAACTAATCTTCATAAAAGGTATCCTCTATTCCCTTTGTTTCTACAGCATGTATGTTGATTGAACTTACCATAATTGCGCCTAATAACCAATAACTGAATTTTTTGAGTACCGTGATCTTTCACACCCTTTTTTTTATCGCAATAGCATTTTGTTATTAATATGACTGGTGTAATTGTATTTAAATTTCGACCCTGCTCACCCAAGAGTCTCCAATAGCCCACTGTATAGAGCATCCGAACTAGAAATCAGAGGGTCTTGAGTTTGATTCTTACATGAAACAAGGGTTTTTTTCTAAGCTTTCTGCTCAAATAGACCCTTTCCACGTTTTTTCCAACTTTTGACATGGACAAGTTAAGGAAAGAACGCCTTTAAATTATTAAAACTGCCAAGTTTGAGAGTGGTTTGCTGCAGAATTACAGACCTTTGTATAGTGTGGAGAACAAACTCGTCCGTCTGCAAATTTTTCGCAATTTTGCGGAGCTGTATTTTCGCTGCTAGTTAAAGACGTATCACCCTCAAACTTGGCGAGTTTACTAATTTTAAGACGCTCATTCCAGTGGTGTCCCTAACTAATCCATGCCAAATGTTGAAAAAATGCGGAAAGGTCCATTGAACCTAAAACCAAGTGGAAGTTGGTTTAGAGCAATGGAAATTTAAAGAATCAAACCGTTACCTCGCGAGTACACTTCCACCTCGCAAAGCTGAAGAAACCCTGTTTTCGTAGTTTTAATTCCAAGATATCGGCCAGACGTCAGTGGATTTCTGTGACACACAGCGGAAGCTATAAACTGGATAAAAGTGTAATCTCCAATGCAAGCAGGATTGTTTACTACATCAGCGCTGTTACCTGATATAATAAAACATAATGAAAGTCCTACAGTCACTTCAGCTACGATAATGCGGACAAGAGAAACGTGAGAATTGTTTTGAGGCCTGACAAAACAGCGGACCTTTTGCAACGCCACCACTCATTCTGTTTTTCCCGCAAAATGCCGCCTAAAAAAGGAGCGCAGAAATTTCATACTGGTGACGTGTCACCAGCCAGATCTGGAAAGTGCTTCTTATTGGTTGAAGCAAATTCCCTCGCGAGACGAACGACCCGAAGTTCTACTCAGATCTGGAGAGTGAAAGGTCATTAGCATGGAATTTCTGCGCTCGTTCCTCAGACGTCAAATCGCAGGGAAACTAGTCACTGAGTGGTGGCGTCGTGAAATGAGTACTATTTCTCAGGCTACAAGTTTCTACCCACGAATCAAACATGTCTTGCAACAAATCAAGTTGTTACAGTTTGCGGAAAATTATTGTAGAACTTTGCAACAAAACCTGTATATAATGTGCTTTGTACCGACCCAAGAAAGTCAAGTCACTCCTCCTGCAAGACAGATTTGAGTAGTGTGTGCTCTTACAGTAACTTAAAGAAAGGTATAAAAATATATCAAAAAATTGAAAATAAAATGAAAATGTACAATTATACATTTAATACATTGTAAATCTCTAGAAGGCAAAAAAAAAAACTAAAAAAAAATATAAGAGTAAAAACTATACAATATGGCACAGCTAAAAGTTTTCTATTAAATTAGGAGAATGTGGAAAAAAGGCCTTGACTAGTATTGGACAAATGAGGGAGGGGTTCCCCTCTTAGGTCAAAATGCCCATTACATTGCCCTTTTACCGGAAGTTTAATTAATCCGCTAGACGTGCCGCCGAGAAGCACAACAGCGCTTTTTACCTTGAAAAGTTCAAGATCTTAAGAAAAGAATCTAAGGCATTGATAAACAGGAAGTTAGAGGAGTATCACACTTCTCTTCGTGACTTTATGTCTTCCGCCATAACACCAAATCAAATTCTATACCAGCTAATGTTACGTACGGAGGGCCACAGATCTCCTCTGGAGTGGAGATGGCAGAAGCCTACAACAAGTATTTCTTCTACGTCTACGCATGCGCCCGAGATACCCCTTGATGCGTTTACGCCACACGACGAGGGGATGCCCGTCCTTGACAGCTTGGTGCTGTGTGAAGATGAGGTCTATAAGGTGCTCTTGAATTTAAACCCTAGCAAAGCTCCGGGCCCTGGCGGTCTTCCTACAATCGTGCTAAAGTCCTGTGCAAGGGAACTAACACCTTCCCTTTGCGCCCTCTTTAATTTTTCTCTTGCGGAGGGTAAGCTACCCACAGAATGGAAAGACTCCCTTGTCGTCCTTGTTCATAAGAAAGGCAAAAAGGAGGACGTAACTAACTACAGACCCATCTCTCTATTGTGCTTTTTATCCAAAGTATTAGAACGATGCATATTCAAGCACTTCGAGGAGTCCCTCTGTCCTTTGTTTGACAATGCACAGCATGGTTTCCTTCAGGATCGATCAACTGTCACTCAGCTGCTGGCGTTTTATCACGGGATTAGCAGGTCTCTACATAAGGGCCTGCAGTCGCACATTGTGTATTTGGATCTCGCAAAGGCTTTCCACAGTGTCTCCCATCAAAGGCTGCTTCTGAAACTCTCCCGGTACGGAGTTAGCGGGAAACTATTGCAGTGGTTCGAGAGCTGTCTAGGTGGACTCGCTCAGCAGTGCTTGGTCCACGGTTTCACTCAAGTCGTTCTCCAGTTCCATCAGAAGTCCCTCAGGGCAGTATTCTCTGTCCTTTTACCGGTAATACAGAATCGTATCGCACTCTTCGCTGATGACTCAAAATGTTCCAGTGTCATTGAAAGTCTACAAGATTAAGAGTCACTCCAAAAGGACCTGGACAGTCTGCATGGCTGGACCGATAATTGGCACCTAAAGTCTAACACCTCTAAATGTGAGGTACGAACCGTCACACGTAAGCGCCACCTATTTTCGCTACGATTACGAGTTAAACAACAACTCAATTAAACACGTCACTCAAGTAAAAGACTTCGGAGAGACTATCTCGTCGGACCTCACATGGGACACTCACATTAACACTATCTTGGCTAAAGCCAATAGGATGCTCGCATTTTTGCGCCACAGTTATTCACTACAGACCATAGGAAATTCCTATATCTTACGTTTGTAAGATCATGTATTGGCTATGCTAGCGAGGTATGGGCTCCCAGTATAGGCTCCTAATATTGCTTAAAATACCGGTGCTGGGGATGAGCTATGATACACATGGCATTTTTTATATTCCTGTAAACTTTGTTTTCAATTTACCAAATTATGTTACTAGCTATATGTACTACTCAGGTAAAAAAAAAAAAAAAAGGTTACGATTTGGTTCCAGGGGATTCGAACCCGGACCCTCCAATCAGTTAGAACTGATACACTTCTATCCACTTCTATTTTTTCGAAGAAAAGCATCTTCAACGCGGCATCGTGTCGGTTCAAGAACTCTGATTGAGCTAGGGCGGAACACCCCAATAATACACGCGGAAGGGTCTCTGCAGCTCTTTCACACATCCTACGTGTTACACCCCCCTGGGTGGTTCCTGTTTTTACGCCTCATATCACTGGGCCATGCGTCCGCTGCACAGTTTGAAATTTAAAATTAATAGTGTTGAAGTATTTTTCTCCGCCATTCACACTGTTTGAACCTTGTGGAGCTGTTTTTAATATGAATTCGAAGGTACATTTGAGAAAAAATAGCGTCAAGGATTTCCAGCCACTATGCCTCGGGTATTCCAGTCTCCTGTTCCTCTGTTCCTCTGTCTATTCCTGTCGGCGTTGCTTTCGCTGTGCTAAGCGATGTTCTCTCTGCTCCGCGATTTCTTGTTGACGTCTTCTCCTTCGTTGTTCACGCTGAATTTCAAGTCGGCGTTCTCGCTCCAGAGGAATTTCGGTGGAAAATCTTACTCGGCGAGGAATTGCAGCCACTTGTTGTGCTGCTGTTATGTGTCATTTGTATGGGAAATTGCTCGAGATTCACCGATCGTAAACACTGTTTCACAGACGATGAATAAACACATCAGCGTTTCATGAATAAACATGAAAATGCGCCCTGGCTATCGGCGGCAAAGTCTATGTTGCCTGGAAACGCAAAATGCTCCATGACATAACGCTACATGACGTCGCTGGCGGGCACCAACCATAGATTCAGTAGTAACAAGAGAGGATAAAGGGGACAGAGAAGGCATCCCCCATACACACCCTATTCCATAGGTAATTCGTCTCGAGTTATTTTTAGAATCGGGATAAAGTTACCTCGCGCGCTGCGTGGATGTTTCGTGGAGGTTTCGCATGAAAAAAAGGCCATGCAAAACATGTCGGGCGAAAGGCAATGAAAGCGTAAAGAGATCGAGAGCATTTCTGAATATTGAAGCGAAATGAGTCTGCGCTCACCTGGGAAAAGGGAATCGCTCGACTCTTTGACAACCCGTGAAATCAGTTTAACTCGAAGTTATCGTAACCTCAGTGCTTTAATAAGTGAGAAATTTCGCGGGTAAATTGAAACCGGTCGTTTGTACAATAAAGCAAGTAGCAAGTAATATTCATGTACATGTAATTAGTTTTACAAATTTGAATTTTTGTGTAGTTTTTTTTTTAAGTTGTTAAGCACTGTTAATCAGTGAATGTAAGTTATTATTATTATTATTATTATTATTATTATTATTATTATTATTATTATTATTATTATTATAGGACGCCAAGTGTTATTTTTGTTGAATAATAAAAGACTAATAAAAGAATAAATATCAAACCAGAAATTGCTCTTCAAACTGTAAATTATAAATGATCCTGAGAGAATATTCACTGTGTTAACGATTTCCCTGCTGTACTGTTAGCTCTATACAAGAGAGGAAGGGCGATTCTATTTTAATTTCCGTTTCGCTGACACAGCTTTGGCAGAAATCTGTCTTTAGTCGTTTTCGTCGACAAAACGAATAGCAATATTGCTCGCCGCGTCTTCCGCCATTTTTTTCTGCCTCAATTCGTGAAGGACGCGTGGCTCTGAGCGTGGGTCATCCACGCGGAACACATTCGCGCTACGTGATTGGCTGTTGTCTAATCCCCTTGGGATTTGTGGTGTTAAAAACAACTCGAGATGAATTACCTATGGAATAGCGTGTGTATGGAGGATGCCTTCTCTGTCCCCTTTATCCTCTCTTGGTAGTAAGAAAGATAGATAAAAACATGGGGCATCCAGTTTTGCGCGCGCGGCGAGATTATAAACTTGCTTCGCTCGAGGAATTATTATCATTATTGTATGAGGCTGAGAATGTAATGATGTGACTGGTATAGCCTAACTTCATCATAGACTTTCTTCACAATATTCCCCTGTTTCTCAGAAACAGTTGTTACAGAAGTTGTTACAGAATAAACATTGAACATAAAGGTAGGGATATTTTCTAAGCAGATGTTCCTCAAAAAGTAAATGCCAACCATCAAACTATATTTTTCTGCATACCCAAGCAATTTTCCCGTTTAGTTAAATTGGCCATATCGCCTTCGGATAGCTGTGAACTATAACTCCATTTTCTTGACTTCTCATGCTAAAACAGCTACGCTGTAGGCTGCCGAGTAACTGCCTGCAAACAAGGTTGGGAATGTCTAATGCTGGCAATACACTTATCATATCGATGGAACATGACTATAATAAATGTATTGCTTAAACCTTCCATATTTGGTCTGTACCAGCTGGTTATGAAGAATTAGCCAAGGGGTTAAAGCCATTCAGAAATGGCAATATATTCTGGATGAATAGTAATATCTTCTATCCCAGCCATAAAGAATACAGCCAATCAGAAATTATTATACAGTAATTCTGACAATTATGCAACTCTTATTACTGCTTGTTTTGCCGCATTTTTTTTTTTCATAACAAAGAGGAATACAGCATAAAAAATAAATAAAAGTAGATAAAAGTAGAGAAAATTAAAATAATAACCAAATAGGTAGTTTATTAAATAAAAATAAATCAATGGTACAGTTCTGTGTACAAAACAAAACAATGACAACAAAAATTACTGACCTAATGTTAGTACAAAGTCCTTATTTCTTTGTCTTATGTGATCAAGGGGCGAGAACCTGTTGACTAGGAGCACCTCAGAGATTGGCACGTTGTCTGAACCCAGGTCCACCCACCACCAACTGGGGTTATCTTCCGGTGTATGTGCACACTGACGGTTAACACTAAAGTCTGTACCAAGATTTCCATCCACTGCCTTCCAAGACCAGCCACCACAGCAGGTTCTTCTTTGCTTTGTCGGCTTTCGAAAAGCTAGGTTCTCTACACATGTTATATATGGAGATAAAGCTCATATAAATATGTTTTTTTGAATGAAACATGAGCCTTCACCGTAGACTTAATTTAATCTTGGTTAGTAACTTCTGTGAAGCAGCACCAAGATAATTGTTTCAGGCCCCCAAAGGACTCAAGGAATTAATTACCAGAAGTGTGTTTTGAATTTCCTCTCAAACCGATCGGCAAATCCAAAAGAGGCCAGTCATGGCATGTACTCAAATCCAAGTACACAGGGGTGGGGGCCCTGAACAAAGATTCTGGCATTAGTTGTTTCCTGGACGGATTGACCATACTTTAGCTTTGTCCATGGTGAAGAGAAACAGTCTTTTTTATACAAAGGGAGATTACTTGAGATTCACAAACAAGTTCCTCTTAAATAACCTGTAAGGCTTCAGATACCACAAACAGTGAAAAAGGCAGAGTTCAGTATATCAGAAAAGTGAAGGCTCATACAAATTGTCAGTAGTTTTCAAGCATTAATTGTGTTTGGCAGATACCTGTGACTAATTCATTGGGTTTAATGCTGTGGTAGACACCAATAGGGTGCATGAGAAATCGGATGAGGGGAGGCATTTTTCTCTCCATACCTTACCAGATAGGCAATAATTGATCTGATGTATAGATTTAGCCAGGGCTAAAAGCGAAGCTCCTACTAACTCGAATTTATAATTTAAATCAAACAATTGTAAACTTGTTTTCCACAAATCAGTTAACTTTAGAGCACATTCATGTGACTTTTGACGGAAAGGCTGAGTAATTTTAGAGAAAAATAATTTGCAAACAGTCCAAGCTATGAGTGAAATTAATCTTACACACATAACTTTACTTCTTATGACGATTAAATAAAACTGCAATCACCCATGAAGACTTAAAAACAATATGGTTCCTACCTCTGAAGAATATAGTTGTACCCCTGATGAGTATGGTTTGATCTACCCCTGAAAAATTATGGTTTTACCTCTAAAAAATCTTCACCTCCAAAGAATTCCATAATATATATATATATATATATATATATATATATGTATTTTTTTACTCTACCCCTAAAAAAATCCTCAGTTTGTGTAACTAACCCCTGAAGAATTCCATTTGTCCTCAGCTAGTGGGGGGTATAGATATTATTAACAATTATTCCTCAAGCCCGAAATGGGCTATGAGACAATAGCACATGAGGCTGAAAGCTGAATGGGCTATTGACTCAGAGGCCATGAGGGCGAGAAGAATAATTGTTTTAGTAAAATCCAACTAGTTAACCAAAATAACGAGAATAAAAAAAAGTTTAGCTACTTAAAGCTGGACTTTAATCCTTTTTTGCCGCCAAAAAGCCCGCGCTTTTCGCTACTAGTGGCTATATCATAAAGCCTAGTAGTAGCTCAACCAATCAGAACGCAGCATTGATAATAGACCACTAGTTGGACTTTACTAAAATGCAATAGCCCAATAATTCCAATGGCAAGATAAACCAGCACTTTGGAAAAGATTTATGGCTAGATTACAGGACACAGGGCCACTTATTAACATATTGTTAAAAAACAAAAGCGTGTATTGTTATATGAAACGTTTTTCAAACCCTCTCAACAAGGTAGACTTGAGTAGCCCTGTATTCTTGATCAAACGGCTCAAACACGCCGACATCTAGCGCTTTTTTATCTTTTGACATTCACGCGGCCTCGATTTCGAAGGTCGGGTAGAAGTGAAAATAACACAGGGAGTTCTGAAATCCGACAAAAAGTTAACAACTGGATAAAGATAACTTACTTCATCGGTGCCTGAAATAAGTTCTCTTTGGCGGCCATTTTAAAATTTGCGGTCAGCGTGAAGTCTGGAACCAAGACCTCTCCCTCATCCCCAGAGTCTTCTCGTTTTCCAATGAGAAGACTTTGGGGACGGGGTTGAAAGCTCTCTTCGCCTCGGATTTTCCGAAAGTTGTCGAATTTCTAACCATCCCTGCATCTTCATAATTTCTCGGTTACTGTCCTCTCATTCACCCCAAAATTTAAAATTACAAAATGTTGTTCGCACTTTACGATTGTATTTGATCACGTCATTTCAGCATTGTTGAACGACGCATGCGCACGTCAACGCAACCGGAAGTGGGACTTTTTCCCTGTCTGGTCTGAAATAGAATCTCGGCCTACTGGAAAAGCCGGGTGGCATAAATCACAAAGAACTCCGAGGGGTATCCCTTCCCCCAGGGTAATTATAAGCAGAAATCGTTTACCTGGCTTTAGTTTTACTCCATATATTTCTGTTCTCAGACAGAACCTGTTGTGACTTGTTTGGCCAACGACTCTCAGCGTTTTCGCTAAAACACCCTCGGAGAGGATGTTTTTATTCTCTGTATTTCTGTCGTTGTTACCTGTGAAAGTCTAACCACAATACAAAAGTTCAGCCATATTAAGCCGTCAAAATAGATACAGTCAATCTATTACATTTCAAAATAGGGAAAGTAAGAACGCACCTACATTTACCCAGGGTTTTTTTAAGAACAACATAGCTATTTTCTATAGAGATTGCGTCAACAACCAGGAAAGTTTGAAATTGTCAGTTTCACAGAATTATAGTGCTTTTATCAAATTGTCTTTTCTATTACTCATGTCAATTTCATTAGTGCTGCAATCAACATCATTATTATTGTCATTAGTCTAAAGAACCAACCATTTCTTCTAATGGAGTTTTTACTTTCATGACTAAGGTAATAAAACGTAACAGATAAACTCTTTTCATTTACATTTCGAAAGAGTTCCTCGTTTTGTTCAAGTCGAAGGTTTTCAGTTTAATTGTTTATGAGTCAAATTTTCTTTTTGTCCTTAAGTTCTGCAATATATATATATATATGTGTAAAATGTGTAACCGAATTTTACAGGTCAATAATCTTGCAACATCTAAGTTGCAGTATGAGGTCAAAACGAAGTATTGACTAACTTCTAGAAAGTTCTCGTGCATGACGTTATTTCGCCCGAGCGTTCGCTTAACCAACCAAAAGCCACGCGCGTTCGTATATATCCGTTCGATAAACCAATGAAATGGCTCTATTTTCGTTCGTTTGTTGTTTCTGTTTTGTTTGCGCGTTTTCATTTCAAGGTCATACGAAAATCACTCTATTTGGTTTATGGTTGTTATCGGTTTTGTTGTTGTTGTTGTTGTTTTTTTATGCAACAGTTGGCATAGATAAAGTGGAAGGAATGCAGAAACTTACCTTATTTTGACCATGTTCCTTATAATCTGTCCAGTTTGTTCCATCCGTTGATACCTGGATTGTGTAGGTCTCTATCCACTGATCTGCATTTGGATTTCCTTGTGTTGACACAGCACAGACAATATGGATGGTTTTCAGGTCTATTTGTAAATAAGGTTTAGCATCTTCTGTAGACGCACACCATGCTTTTATTTCGTTCAAACGTCCATTCTTGGCTTCTGATACCCCAGAGGAGGCGCTTATACTGTTATCTGGGATTTTACCACTTCCAATTCCAAGATCCAAATCGATACAGTCTCCTTGGTACCCGAAAAAAAAAAACAGGAAATAAATGAATACGTTTTTCACTCTCATTGTCCGTGTACCGTAAACTGCCGTTTCTAAGTCCCCCTCTCCCACTTATAAGCCCCTTCCCCTCCCGTTATAAGGCTCATTTACCTGTAACCCTCCCCGCCCAAAAAATGCATCCGACTTTCCCTCCCTGCGGATATAAGCCCCCATATGCCATCTTGATCCGCCATTGTCGCCAATCATTGGCAACAGTAAATGAGTTAAAAATCATCATTTTTGTGCTCAATTATCTCACTGTTTTAGTATATACTAAAACAATTATTCACCTTAGTGTCGGTGGCTAGTGGTTAATTATCCAAAACTAGCCACCTCCACTTCGTTGAATAATTGTTGTATATTTCATTTTAAATAAAACCGGTATAAACTGATGTATTGCATCCTCTTTTTTTTCTCCATTTACCGTCGTCCGACCGACCCAAATTTTTGGCATTTTCAAAAAAAAAAAGAAAGTAACGACGTAGTTACACCATTTTTCACTTGAAATAATTCTCTTAATCTGAAAAATGAGCATAGTTAAACAACATAAAGAAAAACAGGAACAAAAACATGAACATTTTTCACAGTATATTGTACATTTTGTTAATCAAAATATGTGAATGTTAACTTTTTTAATTGTTAATTTTTTTTTGTTTTTGTTTTTGTTTTTGTTTTTGTTTTTTTTGTCAATCCGACCGACCGCGACCCAATATCAGGAAACGCATTCGACGGTAAACAAAGAAAAAAAAGGGGGATGGCCTAATCATGATAAAAATTTGATCTGTGTATAAAAGGATCCTAAAAGCCAAAAAAACCTACAAGTTATATATTTCCGAGATAAATACTCACTGCTGAAAACCAGTGATCACATGTCATTTGGTCTTTTTCAGTTCTTTTATTTACTTTTTTTTTCAATTTATTCTTTAGTGAAAAGCCTGGATTACATTAACAGTTATAATAAATTTAATCTGAAAATAATGCTAAATTAAGGGTAATACAAAATCAATAAGTAAAAAAGGAAATAACACTTTTTTTTAAAGAAAAAAAATGCAAAATTTGAAAAAGATAGTCTCCCTCGCAGCCGTAGCGTTGCGTGACATCCAAAAAACGGCTGCGAGGGAGACTAACTGGCAGTGAACAAGGCTTCAAAAGAGAGTAAAAAATCAGTGTTACTCAATAGTGACGTCCTTAATATTTGCATAATATCTCAGGAACTGTTACTAATGAACTAACAAGGGAAGCTTATTTATGTTAAAGCTAAGTATTCATAGAAAGTGCTTATACGAAACAAAAAACAGTTATAATGGAATTTAGAGTTGTGCTTTTCATTACATTTTGATAGGCATTGCTGCTTGTGATGGATCATAACAATTCCAAATAACTGAAATAAGGGGCGCTTTCCATTTAGCCAAAATTTCCGGAATTTCCGGTTTGGCGGTAAATGGAACACGTTTCGTAGGTTCGTCCCACTGGAAAATTCCCAGAAAAAGTGGAAAATCTAAAAAGGTGGTCCCGTTTTCCTGGTTTGAATTTCCGAACGGAATGTCGTGTTCCATTTACGTTTCTCGTACTTTGTACCAGTTCCAGGTCCAAGGTCGGGCACCGCCACGTACCGGGGTTTATGACCAAATGGAACAACTTTTTACCAATCGGAAATTCCACTTTTGCTACCACCGAAATTTCCGGGTTTTTTTCCTAAATGGAAAGCGCCCAAGAGCTCAATGAAAATAATAGACATGGCACGCCAGTCTGTCATTTCGAGAAGATTTCTAACCAATGAGCCGATCCGAAGTAGCGAACAAAACGAAACTGCTTACTCACGATACAACACTGAGGAAGTAACTTCGTAGTAGATTCTTAGATATTATAGAAGCTGAAACTGAAGAAAAGCAACAATTCGCCAATTTCTAGAGCTTCCCAATAGAACACAAAGAATGACAAGTTTTGTTCACCGATACAGTACAAATCTAACATGTCACTTAAAGAAGCGGGACCGGCTTCGTGTTTTTAAGTGTAGCAGGAAGCAATATCTAGCTAATCTTAATTACGCTACAATCTAGTAGATTTACTTACAATAAAAGATTAATTAAATGAAATGTTAAATAATGGGAAGCTGAGAAGCTAAATTAACCAGTTGGTTTTCTTGTTAGCTCCCTGAAACGTATGTTTACGTGAAGTCAAGCCAAAGGGCACAAAAACGACCATATATGCAGGCTTGTGGATAGCTCGTAGCAGATAAAACTGGCTTACCTGATACCAAAGAGACGAGAAATAAGAAAACTATGACCCGGAAATAGAGCGCTGGATAACCCCACGCCATGTTAGTGTGTTTTCGCTTCGCCCTCTGAAAGTAATATGAACTATTCACGTTACATCTGAATTGTAAATATCATCCCTGGGGATTAATTAATAATATGTAAATGAGTATTTATAAAGGGCCGACCATTTAACTCTTGAGGGGGGGGGGGGGGGGGGTGATTTTGAAAAAAAAATTCCTGCAAGCGCTTGTCGGAAGAAAAAAAATTGCATGCAGCACAAATGTAATAGAAAAATATTCTTTCGCTGCTGTAAGAAAGAGAAAAAAAAATGTTGCAAAGCTATTTCATCATTCCGGGGGGCTTTACAAAATCGCAGCAAAACTGCAACCATTCTCTTCCCTTGCTCCCCTTGAATTCTGGATTTGATGATGCTGCAAAATTATTGCTTCATATGTGCAATGGATTATTAGCTTATCACAAGCAGTATTATAAATGGAGGTAAATTTTTTTATTAAAGAATCAAGTTTTAATAAACAATGAAAGTTATTTTTTTCATTTTTAACAGAAACATTGTTATGTAATTATTTTCTATTTAAATATATTTTTGCAATGCCTTTCTTTCTATTTTAATAAATATAATATATTTTTCAAGTTTTAGTAATGCAACTATCAATGTCTAGCCCCAATGGGGGGAGTGCAGGTATACCCAGGGGCTATTGACGATTGATTTCAAATATTTTTGGTCAATAAATTTCAAATTCCACACCCTCTGCCATTTCAAACCTTAATTGTTACTCAAAACATCCCCTCCCTTGGACAAAGTTCACAGGTCAAATGCCCCACCTATCTGTCCGCACTCCCCCTGTTGGGGCAATACATTGATAGGTGCATAAAAAAGTAGCCTGCGAAAACATCCTTTTCTCCTCGCTCTTCGCCGCCGGGAATGTTTCGCACGGAGGAACGTCTGCGACTCAGCAGCAGAAATTCCATACTGATGACGCAAACCAATGTTCACATAACAAATCCAGTAGTCAGGGGTTTTAATATAAATTTGTCCAATTTTACGTGTCTTCTAGTCGATTTTGGTAAAGTGTTGTGTTCATCTGCCAACGAGCTTTAGCAAAAGTCAAATGCTTCTTCTAGAGAAGACTATATGACACAAATATTGACTGTTTTGTTAGAGATTCTTCGAGTTTACATTTGATCTTTGTGGCCTTTTGTCTTTTGTCTGTCATTCGTAAACAATAGCTAAAACAATGTAACTACTCTGTCGACCAATCAGCCCTTCTGACCGGATTCCGGACAGATTTTACGTCATCAGTACGCAGATGTTCCTCCGCACTAGACTGCTTGCAGTCCGCCTTTTCTCTTATTAAAAAATCCGTCTAGTTCTTGATCTCATCCGGCGCGATCGCAAACCACGATGTTATTATATGGGGATCGAGACGAGACGAGGAAAGTCTTATTTCTTCTTCTCGGGCTTACGCCCTCGTTTCTCGCGGAAAGCGGCTTCGCCGCTGGCGAGCTTAGGTTTTGCGTGTTGTAACGAGAAAAAGAGAAAAAGAAAAATAAGAGACTGCTCGCAGTCTACTCCGCGCGAAACGTCTCCATCGGCGAAGAGCGAGGAGAAACGGATGTTTTCGCAGGCTACATAATTAAAAAGTAGCTGTATATTTCATGAATAAAAATTGTGCTGCAAGATAAAAATTAATAGCAGCAATGAACACGGCTGAAAACTGCAACTGTGTCTAATCAGCAAATGAAACAATTTTATGATTATCACATGCAAGGCAACTGTGACATTAGAAATTTATTTTTTAAAATACCGGTATATATATTCAGTATAAAAAGAAACCGATCCAAACCTTTCCTATTGTCAACCATAAATAAATTTCAGTCCACTTTTAAATTGCAACTAATGATTCTAGCAGCAATTGCCATGCTATGAGCATTTCTGAACTGCTTTTTGCTGTTTTTTACTATTTTTTTCATTAAGAAACTAAACGTGTTCACAGCTGCTTGTGGTGAATTACTTTATTTTGACGTAATATAGAATGAGTGTAAAAATGACTTTCCAAAAACATAGCTATACAATAATGATTTTGTATAGCTTACAACATTTTAAGGCTTTGCAGCTCCATATTAGAACCCCATTACTGCAATGGCCAAAATGTAAATGTAAATACATTTTGTATATGTAAACACAAGACCCTTTTTTGAGGAAAAAAAAATCCTGCAGAGAAACGAGGAGGGAAAAAATATCCTGCAGAGCATTTAGAAGGGAAAAAAAATATCCTGCCCACTAGATTGCTAGGGAAAAAAAATTCTTGATGACCAGAAATCAATATAAAAAACTTGGATGAAATACAAAGATCTAATAAGCGAGTGTTACAGGACAAAGAGTCTCTTGAAAGGCACAATGATTGAAATGATAGTACCGGAGTTTTGAGCTGTCTCAATGTAATTCGAGTAGCAAAAAAAAAATGGTGGTTGACAAAATCTCTCGAAAAACATAAATAAATTTTAAAAAAAGGTCCGCAAATACATTGCATTCCACACGGGACGTGAGGACTGGCTCAATGTAAATCGACCTGTGAAGAACACAGAATATAACCCTGTGCCTTGATCAACTACCGCTTAAAATTCAGTTCACAAAGGGAAAGAGAACGCTGAAAACCCTGGTTCTGAGTCGAGAAGCGAACACGCTACCTCAATATATATCGAGCTGCAAAGAACAAGCTAGTTCTTACAAAAATTTGAGCTTAAAACCTTATTCCTTGATCAGCTGCTGCTTTAAACACAATTTATAAAGCAATCCAGAGCACTAATTGCCCTTTCAAACTAGAAATCGTATTAAAGCTTGCTCACCAGTTTGGTCCTCTTGAACAGACAACGAACAGCTGCAAACTGAATCACCCAATCTTGAACCACAAGTTGTAAATACAAGACCATGACGTCACTACCCAAATATGGGTCTTACTTACACCCAAATATGGTCAAAAATGCAAATTTTAGAGGGTTACGCAGAATTTGAGAGTTTTTGCCTACATTGCGCGGCGTTATAATTCTGCCGCCGAGTCAACCTCGCTTCTTTCTCGGTTGCCTCGTTGGCAATAACAATACCCAGGGATGAATATTATACTATTCGTGCATGTTTCACTTGGTTAACCTTTTCCTTTTGTTGATTGTATCCGATTATTCGCGCTGGAAAACAAGTTTCGCCAGCGTCGTAGGCACGCAGTTGATTAATAATCCGCTGAAGAAAACCTAAGCCTAAATGAAAACAAGGCAAGGCCAGTACGTAGCTTATGATATATTTTTCTAGCTGATGTCAGTCTAATTAAAGAACGTCTCGCCTATATGAAGAAAACTTATTCCGGGTAGACTGATCAACCTCCCAGCCAAGTCAAATTTAGCGAGCGTTTATATGAGTAAAAAAAAAAATGGCTCTTTTGCCTGAATCAAGAGCGCTCGCGTACGCTTTGACTGAGGTGACCCGACTGGGGGAGCCAAAGTGATTATTTAGAGAAATGTTGGCCCGGCTAGGAGGGTGACCCTACCATTTCAAAGGGGTGACCCCGGGCTACGTGGGTTACTCTTCTAGCTGAGCTGCTCTAGGGCTCGCCTAGGGTGGCTTGAGTAGGCGGGTAAGTACCTTATTGTAGGCGATTTAAAAATAATCGCGTTAATTAAATGCATCTTAATTTAATTTAAATCACACTATTTTACATCATTGTTGTTTTACAGCACCTTTATTTCAATAACAAAACCTCGTCCGCTCATAGTTCCTCTATCACTATCTGACAGTTCTTCTGTAAGAATTGGGTTCAAAGTGTTCTTCGACTTGTCTTCGTATTGATAACAATGACTTTAGATATTATGTTGAGAAGTTTGTATTGCGGCAAATTCGGGTAAAATAAAGTAAGGCGCACACTGTTTCAAAAATTTCGCGTTAATATGCCACTTGCACTGAGAGGTCACGTGACCAATGCTTCCCTTAAACAATGAGTTGGAATCTTGCTGATGCCAAAAATTGAAAGAACACATAAACATTATCTTACACGCGAAATTTGAGAGGAAACCCATTTAAGGGAGATACTTTATGACACTTTGATTTTTCAACAAAGTAGAATGATTTGTATTGGCCGCCCTGTTGGAGGGCATACTCTTGCCCTCCAACATGGCGGCCAATACTACCTTTTGCCTACATCTTGTTAAATGTTTTATAGTTTCGCTCAGACGTGCTGTAAACGTTACTACATCATCTTTTCAACATTTTCCTTGAAGTTTAAGTGCAAAATTTGAATTCAGAAATAGGTAATGTCATATTTTGGTCAGCCAGCTACGAACTTACTCATTTTCAGAAAATGGTGCGGGTTTGAAAAACCGTTTTATTTATTATCGTTTTTCGACGAAAATATCATATAAGTTTCATTTTCACAAAAACTATGTCACATGACCTCTTAAGGCAAATGGCCTGTTTGATGTATGTAAACCTAACTTTTGGAAAATTCGCGTTAAAATTGTTTAACGTAAATTTTCTCCGCGTTGTTAACGCGCATCGTTAATTTCCTATAATAAGGAAATCCGTCAACCCAAGACAACTTTTATCTATAAAAACGGAGCTTGAAAATACTAAATTCGTACAGTCGACGTTTTCTTTTTCTTTTCCTTTTTTTCGAATTAATTAAACATTACGTTTTCACAAATTACAAACATGCTGCCTGGGTTAGCCAAAGGAATTTTGCTACCCTTTAAAGGAAAGCAAAAACGTTATTTTGTATAAAGGTTTTTAAAACCAGGCGTAGTCAATCGTAAACCGATAATCGATATCAATTGATAGCAATCGATAGCAATCGAACATTTGTATCGATTTCAGATACCAATCGATAGAAATAGATAAAGAAATGAAATTGTGAGTTCGATTGATATTGATTTCCGATAGAAATCGAGAACGATTGATTTATCGAATGTTATCGATTATTATCGATTGTTATCGGAAAAGATTGTCGTCGTTTTACAAGTTAATCATCGACACAATGTTGTCTGTATGGTTTTATTGAGTCATTCAATTATCATACCATGCAATAGGTTTACAATTATCAACAAAATACTATAGGAACAAAAACAATAACAGAAACGTTTGGTCTTTTTATCGATTTTCAGCTTCAGCGCAGTTCATAATACAGGAAGAAGAAGACGCTGCAGCCAAAGTAGCGGTGTGAAACCCTCGGCTAGTTAGGGTTAGGGTTAGTGCTATGCTAAAAGATGGCAGCGATCTGGAGGGCTCCAATGTCCACGCATGTATATATCGCATTGAGTTGGCCGATTCACAACGCGAGATTGCCACAAAAGACATACAAGAATGAGTGGACATCTAAAAATATTTTAAAACGCCAGAAAACCGAGTGGGATGAACACTCCGCCTTGACTAGATGATGAAATCGATAATAACCTTAAACGCCTTTCTCGTATCTTCGTTTACTAGATAGCAACGCCAGTCTTCAGTAATATGTTTCAAATAAATAATCTTTTGGATTATCGACTGTTATCGATAATTATCGATTATCGATTGTTATCGATTTTTGCCAATCGATAAAAATCGATATTTTTTTCCCGTGGGTTTGATTGTTATCGATTGCCGATATTAATAGATAGCAATCGGCGATTGATATCGATTGATTTCCGATATCGATTTCTATCGACTGACTACGGCTGGTTTAAACCTATATGGAGCCGTGTGCGTATTTGTCAAAATGGTCGCTCCTGCATGTGTTCAAGTACTCTTTGCAGCCGGGTTGAAAGCACGTTTTTCGTTTATTTCCACCCCTTTTCTTATTAAATACATAGCCAAGATTTTATTCAATCAAAAATTAGACTCAATTAAGACGTCATTGGTTGAATAATTTTTGCAGAATTTTTCGATGATTTTTTTAGATGTCTTAAATGTATAAAAATGAAAATGGAAAATAATGATGAAATAAAATAATGTAAATGAAAATAACAACCCTAATCCCCTTTTAAGAAAGTAAATTGCCACCAATGTAACTGGCGTTGGTGAAGAGATACAAAAACGAACAACGTTTCTGGCAATTTAAGGAGGTTGTAAAAAGAAACGCCAGTTGCTCACTCTCAGCAGTCTGGTAGTTGTATACAGGACCAGATCAAGGTAATCATGAAATTTGAGAACCAAACCAGTAGAACAAGCCCTAGTGAAAAAAACAATACAAATAAAAGACATTCTGAGAACAAGGCATATGAAAAGATAAAAAAAAACAAGTTTTTTATTGTTATCTTTTTTTTTTCTGCATTTACACAGTATTACATACATACATGCAAACTAATTATCTACAATACACGTAGACAAAAACTCATTAACATACTTACACATACATACCATTACAGCCTAAAAGTACATTACATTTTCTTTTTTATTTAGTATATACATGCGCAATAATGCAGGCTAGAATTGACGTACATACATTTTCTATTTTTCCATCAGTTTATCTAGGCTCGTGTTTCTACTACAACTGTGTTAATCAATAATTAATGAATGAGGGTGAGTATCATATGAAGAATATATGATACGAAAGCCGAATTCAATAATTGTTTTATTGTTCATTCAAGTAATTTCTAGTTTATAAACATAGTTAAAACATGCTTACCTCCATCGATGTTAAGTTTATCTTCGATAGTGCACTTTTAGGGTTGTTCAGCTCCGTAAATATTCTCCAAATAGCAGATGTCGCCCTTCGAGTTGTCTTCTTGCTGTTCTTGCCGTTTTTTAGCTATTATTTTGCCTAGGTCTTACTCTTGAAACGAGTGAAATGCCCACCATTTTTGTTTTCACAACGAAAACAACTCAACCTCGTCCCCAGGTCTTCTCGGTTAACGGCGCACTTTTGACGTCATTCGTTGTTTAACCGCTAAATTGTTCCAAATTTGGTCATCAGTAGGTGATTATGGTGAATTATGCGTATGCTTTTAGCCAATCAGAAACAGAGAAATATTTTGAATGAATAGTAATAAACATTAACAAGTGCTCTAGGATGTTTCATTGCCTAATCTGTTTGTCAAAACAAGAAAGGTTTCTTAAAGAAAGTTCCACATACCAGACATTTAAAATTAAAATAAAAATAAAAATCTCCAAGATGAGAATATGAAAGTTATAAAATACTAGTTAACTCATTGTTCCACTGAAAGAGATTGAAGCCAGTTATATCACGGATCAGAAAGTGTACTCCACTCAGTCCTGTTACCATTACTACCTGAATATCAAGCCACTTCAGGCTCTTCTTTCAAATCAAAACAGAAGAAATTTCAATTTTTTTGTTAGCAGTGAAAAAAAAAAAGCCATCTAAGCGCGCACGTGATGGCGCGTACTGTCCAATTACTTAGGCATGACGCGTACTGTCCTATCAAACTGTCCTATTGAGGCTGAAATCAGGGCAGTTGATAGCCAATCAGATTTGAGAATTTTGTTGTAGTAATGATTATCCCTTAAACTTGTAGTAATTGCACATTAGGGGAGTGCGTTCGATAGAAGGGGGGGGGGGGTGTATGGTGGGGTGGTGGGGTGGTGGGTAGTGAGTGGTAGTGGCAAGGGGGTGCAAAACTGATGGGCTTGTAATATTGAGAAATCAGAATCAAACACTTTTATCAATACGAATACCAGCAGCTGTCTTTATTAGTGTTATTGTTTATCCTCCCACTTTAAAATTCGTTACTATTTCATTTTTCCTCAAAAATGGAAGAGCGTACTGTACTTTTTACATTTACTTGGCTAAACCTGTAAGTAAAGTACATGTAAGTAAGAACAGGTCAAACAGTGACTACTACCCTCAGGATATTCCTTTGCTCTCTAGGATGGTCAATAAAATTGGCTAAAAATTAAGATACAGAAAAATGAAAGTTATCTGAAAAGTTTAAACGTCGAGTATCACTATAAACCCTTGATGCGTGACACTATGCTAACACGACTCACACACCCGGAATTAGTGAGATGAAAAGGTCAACGTTTCACTGTTCAACTTCTTGTATATTTTTCAAAAATGGTGACAAACAAAAGCAAATACAACGCTGTAAATAGCTTTTAAAAGCGAAAAGATGTAATTTGTAATAAAATTAAATATGGTCGATGTAAGCTGATCTTGCATGAATCCATAAAAACAAATACAGTGTGCAGAACGCATTGTTAACATAATATCTACAATCCGATTATCTAATTAGAATGGAAATTTTCCTATGTAAAACAAAAACTCAATTGAAAACTGCGAGAAAAACCATAAACAAACCTGTAGTAAACAGAAAATCGCCAACGTTTCATCTGTGAACGAGTGTCAAAAAATGGATACTAGCTCCCGAGTAAGAAAAACTGAACACATGAGATCGAGGCAAAATGTGCCAAGACGGTCCAAGATGGCGTCCAAACCGTGAAATCGCCTGGCATATAGAACAGTTACTACTTCATGTACGGTACACAATTAGTAAGTGTTCTCCCTCGTCGAACACAATTATTTGTCCAGTTATCCCTTATCCTTAAAACAGGGCCTCATAACTATTCATTTATATATTCTCATATTCTTTGTTTCCACACGGTTCAGCGTGCAAGTGGAAGGAAGCATTGGCATAATCTTGTTTCGTTTAATAATCATCAGCGTCTCTATCTGGGCTCTTCATAAGAGATCCATATTCTGAATTTATTGTCGTTTGCTGCATTTGAGTAGGACGCAGCTCCATATAATTTGACTCCTTTGGAGAAAACAGGACTTCTGCATTGCCTAAGATTGAAAATGGTTAGAATCTAATCAAAATTGCACAGGAAAAGGAAGAATGGAAACCGTTGTAAACTCAGTTTTCAACTAAAAATGTCAATTATTATTTATAAAACCTGTATCTTCGTGATCCTTCACTTGTAATTCTTTGGAATAACGCTTGTTGCTTGTTTTGGAATTTCGCCGAGCACGCCAGAGGAACAGATTCACTCCAAGAGAAATGATTAAAGCAACTGCTAAGACGATGTTTGATATTACAAAAGCTGCAATGTTAAAACATGTGAGTTAAAGTTCTTGAGAGGTGATTGCTTAAACAACCTTTTTTCTTGAGTGTGCTCTCCTCCTCCCTCGAGGAACGAAGAGAGATCAAGGACTCCGCGAATTTAATAATTAATATTAATTTATTACTTGTAAGGCACAAAATAGCTTTAAAAATATGATCTAATGCGCTCAATTAGATCTGGTACTTAATTGTTGATTATAATGCGTCATGAGAATTTTCTTAGCGTGCGTAGTAGGATTCGAAAGGAGATGTAAAAGGATGGGAAGGGAGAGGCGGGGATTGAGAACAGAGGGAAAGGGATTCTCTCTCCCTTTTCTCTAAACCATTTTTCTTCAAAGGAAAGTAAAACAAGCACCCTATAAACAGACACAGTTTATGACCTTCAGATATACTCACTCAAGAGATTGAAACTAAAACCAAAAGTAACCAGGGACATGATTTTGCCAGATATGTAGCAGACGTTTTGACTCATTCCATTCATTCTTGTCTAGCTTTGAAGCTGGTGTGTCATATCCTGTAGCTTAGCTTCCCACACAGACTTCATTGTCTCGCCACACAACAATTGTAATTTTGGTCAGATAGAGAGGGGGCAGAACTTGACTGACAACAGGGTCTTTTTGTGAAGTTTCATATAATTCAGCTGCTAAAACAAACCGTTTTTGAGTTCGACGGTTCACTCGACTGTACTGAGACAATAAACATTGGGAGCTGTATTATAATCAACTAACAAACCTGTGTTTGAAGGCTTGTCACATGTTTGTAGGCACGCGTTCCCTCTCTGTGTTTCTTTATCATCAGATTTGTCAACTGCGGGTTTGAAAATCAAATGAGTGAAAGAACATTCTAATCAGTCAGCTAGTCAGAAGGTGAGGAATAGAGAGAAGTGTGACGTCACGTTACCATGGTACTGAGTCATTCATAAGGCTATCGGTAAGTCATAAGCAAATTACTCTGTCATTCTATTTGTCTTTGTACTGGGGTGCTCCAATCAGCAATAATGAAAGTTAAAAGTTCTATCTAAAAGTACTGCTGAAGAGGTTTCACTAAAACAGCTACACGAAAGGAAAACTCCTATTACATACAAATTTCAATGGCCCTTGGGTGATTGCATTTACAGGGTGTAGCGGAGACTACTGTTGGTCAGCTATTGTCTTAGAGTTGTGTGCGTACTGTTCAGTGTCTCTTCTACTATCACTATTAAATCATTTGATGATCGCACCCTTACGCAGCTCCAGCAGATTCAGTATTGTTATAAAAATTATCATCATCAAAGACTACTTGCTTTTAATCTTATTCCGTTTAATTCTGAAATTTTAGTCATTAATTTAATCCGAGGGAAAATAATTGCGTGCTCTTGAGTAAGCTTCAATAGTAATCAGCAATTTATCTATAGTGGTGTGTGCTTTCGCGGATTCGATCTATGCATTGAAAAGTGAAGTAATCAAAAGTATGAGGTGTTCTATTAAAATGTATAGCAAATTTAAGTCTCCATGTCAGTTTTCATAGGCGATAATGGGGTTTCTAAACCTAATTTTAAATTCAGTAGTGGTAGAGTCAGCTACTTGGAAGTTACAATTTTAGCAGTGGGTTAAACAAACAGCGTTATTTTAATTGCATGTAAACCTCTTTTTCACTCTAAACATAGTCGATCATGTCAATGTCATCGAATGTTACTTTCGTCCTTATCAGGGGCTTTTCTCCCACTCCTTCAGTGGTATTCCATGGTTAAATATGTCCCATTGGACATAGTCACACTTGGCTGTCATTGGTGCTTATGTTATTCCATGTTTCGCTTTTGCCTCAAACATGGTTGATCATGTTATATCACGGTGTCTTTTTCACCTTACAAATCTTCAGCCATGTTATACTATTGTTTGCTGTTGCTGCCTTTTCAATATTATACATGGCCATTGTCTCCATGATCATACACGGTTCACAAAGCCCCTACGTTGGCAATTTTATTCATGGTCGACCATGGTCAAATTTGTGCCATTGAACGTATGTAGTTGACAATGGTTTGGTTGACCGTGGTCAAGCCATGGTTTCAACATTGCTGGATCATTTTAATCCATGGTAGCTGACCATGATTATCAATGATTAAACAATGGCTGACCATATTAAGTCTGACTATGGTACTGACGCTGAGGAATTGGGCTCTCCAACAGATCGAGGTTAGCCTCCAAAGCACACGTTTCTAGGGTAGTCTTACTCCCGGCCCCCGCCCCTCCTCCCCAGAAACCGCCACCTGCTTACCGAAACCAACATTTCTTTCCGCCGCTTAGCCAGTTATATTGTACCTACCAAAGTCTGGTAGGCTGACATTGACCGCAGTTGACCGCATGAGAATTTCCGCGCAAATCGAGCCTGAGGGATGTAAACAGAATATATAGGACACCAAATTTAATATAGTGAACACCTAAATTCAACGACAGGGCCAACTGGTCACGCGACACTGTTCAACCAATGAGAAGGCGCGCTTGTGTTTATCAAAACATCGACCCAGTGAACAAAAATTTTTCACAATGGCGGACGGAGGCGGACAGATTCTAACATAAGCTTACAGTACTCGTGTAGCTTTCACACTATTGGAAAGAAAACACTTGATGTAAGAGAATAAGAGTATCATTCATTGCAAGGAATCGTTGGGGTGTTCGAATATTCCGGACCGATCACAAAGGTCGTGGCTTCACTGGCATAGCTTGCAAGATTTGATAGAAGCAAACTAGTCCCATGTAAAAATAGCCGTAGAGAGTGTATGAAAATTTTTTGAGATCGTACAAAACAGGATTGGTACCACCTATTAACTTCTACAGAACAAGAATCAAAGAACCAGTCGTCATAACCCAATTAAAAAGTAGTTCAAATTTATTAATTTTTTTGGTTGTTGTTGTTGTTGTTTTTTTCGTGTTGTTTCGTAGATAAAATAGCTGCTAAGGCTAATAGGGTTTTAGGATTGGTTAAGAGGACTTGTAGGAACTTAAAGGATATTGATACCATGAACTCACTTTATTTTGTAGTCTTGTGAGACCTTTATTAGAATATTCATGCGAAACTTGGAACCCTCATACTAAACGTAACATTGATAAATTGGAGGCTGTTCAGCGAAGAGCTACCAGATGGATCACTAGGTCTGATGATGATTGTGATACTAGACTATCTAAGCTAAAATTGTTGTCATTATCTAATAGGAGGTTCACTAGAGATGTTACATTTTTTTTAATGTAATTAATGGGCATTATGATATTGACATTTCAAATAAGCTCATATTTTGTAAGGACAGAAATACAGGTTATAACTTGAGGAAAAATGACACACAGGACCTTGTTCCAAATTTTAGTAGAACTGATGCTTTTAAATATAGTTTTTTTAACCGTGTTGTAGATGATTGGAATGGTTTAGCCAATCATATTAGAGAATCAAACAGTATTGCAACTTTTAAAAGAAATGTTTTAGGCTTTATTAAGGATAACTAGAACATTTATATTTCTATTTGTATATATTCTTCTTATATTTTAGTTAGTGGGGGCATCCCTAGTATGGCGCATTGGCGCCTAGTATGGCGCATTGGCGTTCTCTGAAAATTATGATGTGCCCCCCCCCCCCCCCCTCTCTAACCCGTACCTTTATTCACCGTACTGCAACGCATTCCACTGCTGGAGCCAATGCAGCATTGATGAAGCAGGCGTTTATCGCGGAAAGAGACAGGCAATATAAAGTTACTTTAGATATTGAAAAACTTGAGAACAGATACCAATTTCTTTTATCCGATAACCCTGCTTGTGCAGGAAGGTTTCTCCGAGAGGATTACAAGCCAACTCCCCATGATGACAGCAACATCAGACGTTGCAAAAAAGAGGCAAATGATATCCAGGACAAGCTTAATGCTGTCGTAACCAAGTTAGAAAAACACGACAACAGTCTTTTTACAGAAAAAGGCAAACTGAAGACTGGCCTCAGCTGTTTACACAATTTTAATGCTGAACAACGTCATTCAATAAAGTCTCAAGTCGGTTTAAACGTTCTGCATCTTGTAGAAGACCTGGATAGGGTGATGCCTAAATATAAAGCGACATTTTCTATTGGTGCCAAATCTAAAGCATCCAAATCAAGAAAGAAGAAGGAACCGAAGAAAAAAAGGGAGAAGAAGAGGATTGCTGCCTCAGAAAGCCGTAGGACCCGAACCTGTATAATTTTTCGGTCTTTGGGAGGTGAACCCATTGATGACAACTATGAAACAGAAGCATGTGGCATTCCTCAGCTAGAAACTGTTGACCTAGAAACCCTCTCGCTGTTTAAATCAAGAACAGACCTGGCATGTCTGCAGGACCTCTTAAATGCCAAATGTTTTATTGGCAAAGCTCACAACGTAGTTTGTGACTTCTGTGCATGAACGATTGTTTCAATCTATCATATGTTGACATTCTAAATAAGTTAAAGCATGTGTTTATGTTGATGCAATATTTAGACATTATGGATAGTCAAAGGAGTGGCATCTGTCTCTTTGAAAAATGTTTATTTATTCATTATCGAATTTGTGAAATTTAATTAAGACCCCCCCTCAACTTACTTGAGAAATCTAATGTAGAGCCCCCCCTCCTTTCCATTATTTTAACTTAAGGCCCCCCCCTCCTGAAAATTATTATTGCACAGTCCCTATGGTTTTAATTTCAACCCAGATTGTCAGTGTTCAATGAGTAGCGATCATCATTTACAGTTGAAATTTGCCTTGAGTCTTTCTTTGATTTTTTTTTTTTTTTTTTTTCATACTGTAGATGAACATTTGGAGAATCCAACAACAATAATTCTTTCCAGATTTGGCGAGTTTCAGAAACAAGGCGGTTAGTATCTACCTTGCGCTTATGACCTTTAATTCTATCCTCGCAAATTCGGCTGCGTGAAACCCGGGAGTGGAACACGTACTTTGGACCTCGGAATTAAAATTAAAAATTGTGTACCAAAATTCTAGCTTGTCTACCATCTCCATATTTAACATGACAATCAATGAAAAATATCTAGAACTTCGTCAAAAATCTGTCAATCCAAAAAATAATAGATACTTGTTCACCTACCTTGAAAACCGACCAAAATCTCGCCTACATCGCGTTGTTTAAAAGAAGACATAGGCCACAAAATGCGCGAATATTTCACGAGACATTTTCGATATGGCTTCCGATACGCTGCTCACTTAAAAAAAAAATTGTGTATGCCTCATGAAAAGTCTTCGAAGTATGTCTGAGAACCTCGAAACGGTGACTCTGGTCGTCTAGGTAATCGATCCGCCATTTTCCTCGAGAAAAATAGCTCAATGACGTCACAACTGTCCTTAAGGTTAGGGATATTCCGAACTTCGGTTAGTCTGAGTTATTTGCAGGAAGAAGAGGCGGAGAAAGTGGAGAAAGTAGCCTATTCGGTTGTTTTTCATACTCCAATGAATGTCGGAGAGAATTTCATTTAAGTCCCACCTACACATAAGGAAAAGTTCTATGGACGGGGCCTGTGTTATAAAGCAAGTTAATAGCAGGAAAGATGAAACAATTTTATGCTTGTAGTTTCTAGATGAGTAATTTTCAGAGATTTCTTCGCCGCTGAAGTTCTTTGTTGTTGTGTGGAGTGCGATGTTTTCACCTCTGATCTCAACAACTTTATCGGCAATTTGCCGATTTACTCTTTGATGTTCAAATTAATGAGCCTTTTTGTGCCATTTAGCGTGCAAGTAAACAAGTCGGATCCAGAGTTCTGATGTTGCTGAAAAATTTAAACCAATTGCCGGCTTGATCAAGCGAGGAAGATCAATTCCAGTTTTCCCGAAAATTCAACTCTCCCTGCAGATGACTGATTTAAAGCGTCGCACAAAAAGCGCAAGTATTTAATTGAAATAATTACTATTTCTAACCTAACAGCGCCCGCATTTCTTGAGTTGCAGTCGCGGACTGAGTATTCTAACCTTTGAGTGAACGTGAGGCTGAGGTTGACCTTGTCAGTCTCGCTTGCGTAAGCAGTGTGACTCATAGTCTGCAACGCGTTTTTCGCCCGGGGAGGCGGGGTACTCCCTTATATTGGCTATATAGGTTTGTGCAAAGCCAAAAGGTATGGTTTTTTCAGCCGTTTTTGTCTGAAATTTAGGTAACAGGTTCGACCATTTTGGTCTAAAATATGGTATGGTTTGTGCACTCTAGTCTTAATTGGGTATGTTTTTTACATGAAGCTACTTCTTCATCATTTGGCGATAAGACCACTCTTGTCTTAAGTTCTTTATTAAATCAAGATAAGATTGAAATGTGATTTCGTTTTTCACTTCATTATACAGACTTAATTTATTGCCAACTGAGGAGTCGAATTTATCCTTGTTCAGACTTTTCGACCAATATTCTTGGTATTCTTTAAACAAATTTCCTTTAAACATTCTAACCAGGTGAGGAAATGTCCTGTAGTCAAGATGTGGCAGATTTGGAGTATAATCATTTAATTTGGTAAAGTGTAATAGGTCTCTTACAGTAGTGAACCATGAATGCTTACCTACATTATTTAAACGGATGTTTATCTATTTAAAATTTGATTATTTTGTAAGGTAGGTAATCTTAAGAAGTACTATAATAAGATGAAGAGGAAAACGTCCGAGTTCTCCCTTCACAGCATGGTTACTTGCTTTAGAGTGAACCCCTAAGACCATTTTTCATACCTTGTTATACATGTTCTCGGGTGTTATTCGTTCATCAAAAATTCTCGAGACAAATTTGTCATAGTTATTCCCGACTGATTTTAAAAAAAACAACCCCAAATTTCACAGTTGTACAAAAGGATTGGGCTCACGAGAGAATAAAAAAGTTTAGGAACCATTGAGACAGATGAACCATTGTAAATATTTACCGCTGACAGGAACCTATAAAGAGACCTGGTGGCTTTATTATATAGCTTTTTCTGGGCCAGTGAAAAAAGAACCAGAAGGCGTGAAAGTTATACGTAACTATCTGTTACTTGGATTGGCTGGTTTCATAGCTTGAATTTACTTCTAAATATTTTACCACTTTTATTGAAAATAATAGCTTTTGTCTTCTTTATATTTATCCTCATTTGCTATTTCTTAGCGTAACAACTTAACTTATCAAGGCATCTCTGCAAACCATGTTATGATTGGGAAAGCAGGATAAGATCATCTGCATATAGTAAACAATTGATTTTGCATTCTCCCATGATCAAGGGATCACAGGTGGAATCAAATATATCAACAATGTCATTGACAAATATGTTAAATAATGTTGGGCTCAGGTTACAACCCTGTAGTACCCCTACTGAAGGAGTAAACGACGCCGATAGACCGCTTTTTATTTTTACCGCTGAAACAACTCTGTCATACATGCTTTTCAGTAGAAATATAATCTTCTAAGAAAATCCCTATTTCATTAGCTTATAGAAAAGGCTGTTTATCCATATTGTGTCATAGGCCTTTTGAAAGTCGCTAAAAGAAAATAATTAGAATAAAGTTGCACTTACACAGGTGGTGAAATAACAAGTAAGTTTTCAGGATCGCCAGAAGGAAAATCTGCCATAATTTCCAGTCAGAATAATTTGACGCTACACGCTATTCAGAACTTTGTAATTAAACAATTTATCACGGCCGCTGTTGAAAATATAAAGTTTGAAATATATTTACGTTTTATTTTAATTCAAACACAAGTAATTTTCTACTTTAAACGGAGGTTAATTGTATTGTCACACTTTAAGTTCCTGGTGTCGCCTTTTCAGTAGCAGTTCTAGATCGCGCAAAATTCGGCTTTTATCTATTCAAAGTTTTTTGTTTATTGTTGTCATAATGATCTCGATTTTACTTAAAACAACATTTTGACAAACTTCAGTCCAAAGTCAGTCAGTGGGGAAAATTTCATAGAGACCAGACAAGGATAAAATCATTTTTAGGGCAATCGAAAATGTTGGTATGATCTCCGAAAAACTGTATCGAAACATCTTAGATTTATTGAACTGAGGCTGGTATTGCTTACCGGCCATTTTCGTGGTTGCGTCAACGGTGTTGGGTTGGCCTTCCCCACAGACAGATATACCATTAACTTTAAAGTTATACAGCGTTCCAGGTACTAAATTCCCCACTACGAAATTTGTCCCTTCATCTGCGTCTCGTTCACCAGTATCAAAAAACGATGTGTTGTAATCCTTTCGTCCAGTGTATTTCACCTTAAAAAAAAATATAATAATAATAACAATAATAATAGTAGAGAGATTCATATCACTATGTATTTTAGGATCGTATTAGGTTTCGTATCGACCTTTTTTTACTTCTAAGTATAGCTTCTCAAGTGGTGTAGGTTACGCTATGCGCCCTATATTACTCATGATGTGGACAGCATCCCAAAGTTTCATACTGCGACATCATCATCATCATAATAATAATAATAATAATAATAATAATAATAATAATAATAATAATAATAATAACAGAAAGAAATTGCAATTAGGCTCTTACGATAATACAGAGATTTAGCCAAGCCTAAAAGCGGAGCTCCTTTTACAATCTATACTAAGCCATTCACTAGGTTCAATATACCATAGATCAGTATGGCTCACTCAATCACTAATTATGTGGGCGGAGTTTTCGTTTCTGAATAAGAAAAATGTTATTTGAGGAATATTTTCTTTTCTTTTCTTTTCTTTTTTTTTTCGGACTCACAAACAATTACAATACAAATTACATTTACCATTCATTACAATAAATTCTAATTATCGGGTTTCTAAATTTTTACCTTACATTGAAACAGGTAACTGTTATCGTTTACCGAAGGAAAACAAAAAGTGAAATAAAAAGGAAGACAAAGTCCACGAAAATACTATAGTTTATAAATTGACAATTAAGAGAAGGCTGCCTGTCTTTTGGTCCTCCTCCCCCATCTGCCCGTTTGTCACTTGCACTTTAACCAACTGTATAGATCAAATTATTTTTCTGACGGGCATTGTTTAAAGGTAGCCCAAATCATCCTAAGAGAGTGTTTAAAGGTAGCCCATTTCTCCCTAAAGGAGGATAAGTTACTACTATCAAAGGCAATCTGGCTCTCAATTTCCATGGAGCGTATGACTAACTGAGTGTACACTTGTACCATAGGAATGGTATTTCGTAGTTTGCAACTAAATATGTAGTGATTAGCTATAAGGAGGAAGTGGCGTAGGAGAAGATTGGATATGTTGTCAATTAAGCCGAGGAAAAGAGCTGGTGAAAGGGGGGGAATCTTTTCTAGACAACATAACTCACCGGAAGTCTTTCAATCATATTTCGGTGAGAAAATTGAAAAACGTAGCGAAATGTATCGTAACCATGGGTGATTTCAATATTGACCCTTAAAAACGCAAACTTCAAAGTTGTTCTCTCATTCTTACAATCGAGAATCCAATACTCAATCGTCCGCTCTACCTCCGTCTGCTACCCTCACTGACAACATTTTCACTCATTAATCCTAATCAAGTTGTGGCCAGTGAGAATATAATCTCTGACAAAAGTGCTCATTTTACGCAATTCTGTATCCACGAGGGTTAGAACTTAAGTCAAGAAAACTTAAGTACGGGACTTTTCTCGATTCTCTAGTTAACGCTGTTTTTCCTAATGTGAAATAGAATACACTCTTTCCTAGTAAATCGTATGGAGTGAACAATTTCTACTCTTCCTTTTATTGTAAGTTTGATGAACTGACAAATAAACATGCACCTACGAAAACAATCTCAAATCGTGAAGCAAAACAGCTCTATAAACCATCGATTACTAAAGGTGTAAGAGTCTCCAATGAAGTTTAAAATAAGTTATACAGAAACGAAATTTGTACCGTAACGCACTTCAGTGAAGAGCAATACTATTCTAATTTCTTTGACGATAACGTGAATTATATAAGAAAAACAAAAAACATGGGAAGAAATAAATAATGTACTCGCCAGTAAAATGAAGAAGAAAAAACCAAGTACTTCCGTTTAAGACACTAATTACAACAATTCTGTCACCAGTGACCCAAGTAGAATACCTAATGTTCTTAATGAACATTTCGCCTCTGTAGCACATAAATTAGCCAAAATGAGTTACCAACCGTACAACGAAATCATTTCCATGTTCTGAACAAATGTAACACACCTGACATTTCGTTTGCTTTCAACCTACATGAAGTTACCTCAGCTGAAGTAGAACTACACAACTGTTGTAGTACTCGTAAAATGTTATGAACAGCACACTGACTCGAGGAAATAATAAACCTATCTACTTCAACTGGGTTGTATCCCACTAAACTAAATTAAAACCGATGATAACACTGACGTAAACAACTATAGACCTATTTCTTTGCTGTCTAACCGTTTAATAGGATCTTCGAAAATTTTGTCTTCACCAGAATGAAATCTTTAATTAGCAAAATACCTACTTTTCCTATCTCAATACGCATTCAAAACAGCATGCAATTCTCAATATGGTGAATACCATTCAGACAAACATGGAGCGTTTGTTCTCATTTGGTGTATTTAATGACCTGAAAAAGGCTTTTGAAACCGTCCATCATAAAATTCTACTGTACAAGCTGGATGACTATCTTTTTCGTGGTGTTATAAATAAATGGTTCTCATCTTACTTACAAGGTACAACCCAGAAAACACAAATTGGTTCTTATACAGTATATCTGAAAGAAAAGATACTACTTGCGGCATTATTTATGACCTTTTTGAAGAATAGGTAACGGCTGCCTTGTCTGACCACTGACGGTGCTTATAGCACCTCTTCGTCATTAGTATTTTAAAGTAAGTCTAGTCACTTCATCTCATTTACCCACTTTTGATTTGTTTTGCTTTTTTTGCGCAATGAATGAAATTCCAGCTTTGAAAAAAAGAAAACGACATACTTGAATCGCACCGTTACTGTTCGAGGTTTTGTGCCAGTGTGCCAGTTTAAGGCTTTTGCTGGTCACAAACGCTACTTTTCGTTTACGCTTCTTTTCTTCTTGATCTCTTTTTTCTTTTTATTTGCCACACAATAATTACAAAAAATATAGGAGAAGAAGAAAAAAGAAGTGGCGAGGAGACCTAACAGAAACTATAGAAGCTTATGAGAGGTTAGGCCTCCTTGAACTACGGGCTAGAGCTCTTTCACATCAATTGAAGAAAAGATGGCGAGAAGTCGAAAATGGAAAGATTTATGAACTGTTTTCATACCTACTCAATAATTTAATCTTCAGATTTTTCTTAGAGGAAAGGGATTGAGAGTTGATGACCTCGTTGTCAAGTGAATTAAAAAACTTAGGCTCTTGAAAAAAGGGAGAGAACTTCTTTGTGTTTGTACGACAATACGGTAGACGGTAGACCTGGGAATTTCATGTATTGTAAGAGTGGAATTGATTGCTTTGAAAGAAATTGTTATTAAACCTTGGAGGTAAGAATGAATTTTTGCAAGAATACATAAATTGGCCTAGTTGAAGCAAATGAATATCATTAAATTTTAGTATACCGAGGTTGTTTACAGTTCTTACAAAAGGTCTTAAAGGCCTTCATTTCCTTAAAAACAGAATAATCACGAGGACATTTTCAAACACGCGCGCCATGCTGGACAAAACAAAGAAAACAAGTTCCCCGTGACGTCATTGATGTGCCTTTTCTCCAACAGATTATGAGAAGCAACCAATCACAGCCCTCGTAATATTTATCACATTGTATAAAGTTTACCATTTTTCCCCGCCGATGGTGCTCCACTGCGCGCGCTACAGCGCGTGAGAGCTCCACTATAAAGATACAAAGTAGATAGAGATCGACAGGTACCTTATTCAATGTATTCTGTTCGACTTGAAGTTAGTTCCCTTTAACTACCTCTCACCTTATATTTAAGGCCCTCCACTGGAACATTTGTTGGTGGTGTCCATTCCAGCGTCACTTTCGTTTCTTCAGACATTACTGCCTTTAATAAACTGGGTGCGGCTGGCCCTGGAGAGAACACATACGGGCAATAAATCCGGGCAAATTACAAATAGCTGAAATGGATGAACTTGCGTGGCATGCAAGCCACATTGTAAGCCGCCACTTGACCTGGAGAGAGGGGTCAGGGATGGGAGGGTAAACATCTTTGTCGCCATCTTTAATTGCATTGAAACTCCAGATCTATTCAAATACTTTATGTTCAAAAAGAAGCCCTTTTTTCGCCTGAGGCCCAAACAATGGTATAAGTTGACACCTGTTAACGCATTTTATTGTTATTATATTTTATTATTGTTTCTATCTCTTTTTGCAAAAAGAGCTCCCAGTTTCTAATAAAAATGGCTCTACTTCATGGCACTTTAAACTTTCTGCCTGTAGCAACAAAGTGGGAACAAATTTTATACGCTTTAATTTCTTGAATAGAGTAAGAAACTTGTTATCTTACTGTTGGTAAAGGCAATACTAAGTCCACGGTTGCGAAACTGGCTTTGTGGAATATGTAAATTTCTCATAGCCATTTTATGCTAAAACATCGCTTGTTTATCAGGGTCCGAATACTTGATATAAATGTCAAAACAGGCTTCCATGAAATATGTATTTCTTGCGACGGTAAGGACAATCAAACCGCTACAAAGCTGCTCAACTACTAAAAGGAGGAAGCGGCAGTAGGGAAGGAGGTGGGTCGATGATTATGTTGTGTGGCGTGTGGACGAGATCAAGAACGCGACATCCCTTATTAAAGACGATAAATGAATACAAGATTGGTTGTATCACAGGCGGTCCAAGCTCGGTGCATAAATTATATTGAATTTCACATATGAATTCTTTAAATGATTCGTAATATAAAAAAATAAATAAATAAATAACGCAGTATCGAAACTCGCGGTAATTTATGCATCGAGCTTGGATCGCCTGTTGGTGCATACGTCATCTAGATTGAAATTTCAAGTTCAAATTCTCGATTCCATGCTCCCAACCTCTCCTTGCATCGTGGGAAAAGTAGTTCCATTTGTCCAAAATTAGCCAGTTCCGAGTTACCACCAGCCTCTTTTTCAAAGCGGCAAGGCTTAGTGCGAAGCCATTGATACGAAAATGATTTTTTCCGTATGCAAGGAAACTTATTTTCACAAGAAATGTTTTACACCTTGCCTCCTTGAAAGTGAGAGATTTTGGAACTCGGAAATGGCCAATTCAGACTACTTACTTGATGTCTGTAGCTGTGTGGCCGGACCATAGGGCCCAGGTCCGACGGCAGTAAAAGCCCTAACGGAAAAACTGTACAGGGAACAAGTATGGAAATTATACAAAACAGCAAAGGTTTTTGTTGTATTGACACATTTACTGCTTGCAGCTGTTCGCCGTGAGCACCCTCTCGTGGCTACTAACTCCGCATTTGCTTCATAGAGAACGACTATCCCATTGCTCTTCTCCGTTGGTAGAGGAGCCCAAGAAATGTTGAATGTTGTTTCATTCAGTTCAGTAATGACGAAATTATCTGGACCGAAGCTGGGTGCTAACAAGAAAAAGAAACATTCAAAAACCTTAACAAAGAAGTGGTAATAATGTTTATAATCCACAAAAAAAGGATACGTCTATATTACAGAAAGTTCTCTTGGAGGCAAAGACAGTTACCTACAATATTCCTTTCTCTACAAAAAGAATTCCTGCAGTGAAAGTACTTGCCTGTGTAATTATTAAAAGGAGCTCAGATGTCAGTGTTCCGTTAGAGATATGAAGAAGATATCAAACAAATTTCACCAGGGAGGACTAATCATAACATTCCTTTGGTGATTTTGGCAGGCATGGCATCAAAACTTAACAAAAGGTGGCCTAACTTTTTCAAGTTTCATTCCATCTCCATCTTGCCAACCGTTACAACACACACATGTCTAATACTCTCGACTAGATTCTAGGAGTAGGACCAAGTAGAAGATTGAGAGTCAGAGCGAGTTCTCAAACCATGTCGAGGATTAAATGAAAGCATGTCACAAAACCATCAAAATGTTCCTTTCATCTTAAGAAGCTCTATGTCCTGGTTAGCAGGAGGAAATATTGAGAGCTTCGTGGACACCACTCGCTCGAAATTCCAAAGCCGTAGACGCACTCGATCTTGTTCTCGTAGTCAAATGTAATGTTCGCTATTTATTAATGTTTTAACCCGACATTTGACGACGCCACCGCTGGTTTCTCCTTGAAATGACGTCTGAGTAGCGAAATTTTTATACTCGTGACGCGACCGTATCCAGATCTTGGTGGTGTCTCTGATTGGTTAAGGCACATTTTTAACTAATCAGAGGTCCTTTCATCAAAATTGAATTTCTGCCCTAGTTTCTTAAACAGCATTTCGCGGGGAACCCAGTCATGGCGTCGCAAATGTCGGCTGTTTTCTCAGGCTACTGAGGAATTCTTAGCCTAAGCATCGTATATGTACGTGCTTCCATTCCTACATTTACTGCACATGTCTTACCGTCTTCACTTGTTCTTTCTGTCACAACAGAGCTTTTCGGTCCTTCCCCAGCGTAGGTGAATGCAGAGACTTGAATATCGTATTCTGTGTATTTCTCCATCCCCATGATCGTCTTAGATAGAACAGTTCGATCGTCAATAGTGACAGTGTTCGCTGGACAAGAGGCACCTTTTTTCTGGTAGTACACTATAAATCCCGTAATAGG
>OZ038003.1:8173997-8226497 GCA_964035705.1 Porites rus | reverse complement strand
TTACTCTATTTACGGCTAACGGTTAAAATTTTTCAATTTTTACGGCTATCGACTAAATTTTTGGCCGTTTTACGCCTGCCGGTTAACCCCATTGAGACCCTCTCATAACTGTTGTCATCTTCATGTTCATCTCCACTATAACGTGACAAATAGAGAAATTAGTAAGTGGAAGAATACAAGTGTGTTCCAAGAAGCATACGTCACTTTCTCCAGCAACTTGAATCATTGCTCTTCACAGTGCACATGTAGCATGTCTGTATTGCTGAGCCTTTTAACACACACACTGAGAATTTCAGATGCTGACTGTGAGCGAGGTTCACTTTTTGTTGCATACTTTGCCATGTACCGGATACACTGGTCAGTGTACTAGTGTCAACGATGACTTGATGATCAGCATTGGCTCTCCAGTGTTGTAGCATAACATGGTTGTGGGAGTTGATTCTTTTATCATTTCGCTTTGTGGTAAGTGTTGCTTTGACTCTAGCCTGGCTGATTTCCTCTACAGTTAATTCACGGTCTTCACTTCTGGTTGGCCTGAAGAGTTTAAAGTCAATAGAAGTTTCATCCTGGAAATCCTTTGGAAAATGTAATCGGCTTGTTGGCTGCTTCCCAGGTTTAATCTTAATGCAGCATGCTGTACTACACTTTGTATATATAGCGCTCCACTGAATTAACAAGGGCTTTGTAGTCTCTATCTAAATTCTGTACATTTTCAATTGATATTGCCGATGGATGTTGTGATGGAACGGTCCAGTTGTTCTGGGGAAGTGCGTCATTCATAATTGTTACCAGCCAATCAGCATACGATATTACGGTTGCTTGTGCCTCCTGTTCTGCTTGTATCTGAAGTTGGACGTCGTTAGCCATCTGGTGGTAACTTTGATGTTGTTCGTGGAGGCGTCAAGTTTGCTCCAGCTTCCAACCCTGGGCTACTGTCTTTACAAGGTTGCAAAGGCCTGACTTATTGGATAGCTTGCACACCCATGCGCATGGATACTGCCACGTGCTTGCCACTGAAAGCGAAGGCATTTCCATTCGACACCCACCATTTCATAATTTGGCCAATGAGTCCAAAATTCATTTAACCGTGAAACAAAGTAAGCATCTGTGATATGAGGATTATCAATGACAGCCCTTATTCGAATAGAAGGTACTGCATTGTTTGGCCCTGGTAGAAGTCGGTGTAAGTCTGGCCAATATAGTTATCAGCAGCACTGAAAGGAAAAAAAAAAGTGGGAGCCCCAATCTCCTGTTCCTCTGTTCCTCTGTCTCTTGTTGTCGGCGTTGCCTTCGCTGTGCTAAGCGATGTTTACTCTGCTCCTCTGCTCTGCGGTTTCTTGTTGACGTCTTCTCCTTCGTTGTTGACGCTGAATTTAAATTCGGCGTTCTCGCTCCAGAGGGGTCTCGGTGGAGAATCTTCCCGGCAAGGGTTTGCAGCCACTTGTTGTGCTTGGTGATGTGTGTCATTTGCATGGGAAATTGCTCGTGATTCACCGATCGTATGAATAAACACATCAGCCCTTCATGAATAAAACATCAAAGTGCGGCCTGGTTATCGGCGCAAAGTCTATGTTACCTGGAAACAGAAAATGCTCCATGATGGTAATGATATATGACGTCATTGACGGACACCAAGCGATATGTTCAAAGAAAGAAAGAAAGATGGGGCATCCAATTTGCAGCTGGCTAAGACCACGCGCGCTTCACGTGTTGCGCAAAGCGCGCGCGAGAAGAGATTATAAACTCTCTTCGTTCGGAATAATATTTTTAAATACAGTCCCAACATGCCAGACACCGGAAATGCGAAAGATTGCTACCCACAAATTTTTGGATTTTTACATTAAAAAACGTGACTTGACTAACGGCATTTAATTTGCGTCACCCATCTTTGAATACAGTACAGTACAGTATTGTTTTCTATTTCATTTTGTTTGTATAGAGCTTGTTTCACTAATCTGATTTCTTCAAATTTGAGTTGCTCTCTATGTTTAAGGTACTATGATCAATTGGTCCACTTCACAGTCTCTGGGAGTATTCTAAACGTTTCCACTGTTCATTTGAATGGCATTTGACTCCTCATCTGGCTTTATCTACCGAAACCTGTATTAGGCGGACACCCTGTATTAAGCGGACACTACAGCATTCCCCGAGGGTGTCCGCTTAATATAGGTTTCAGGTGGAACTTAATTACAAGTGTCCGTTCAATACAGGTTGACAATAGAAATGACCATTTCAGGTACTTTTTAGGTGTCAGCGCCCGCTTAATAGAGGTATCCGCTTAATAAAGGTTTCATTTAAAGCAAATGAGGGAGATAAATTGGGAGACTTCGGGTACTGTCCGCTTAATAGAGGGTGTCCGCTCAATACGGTGTCCGCTTAATACAGGTTTCACTGTACGAGAAAAGCAATTTCTCGCCGGAGAAAACAGCCGATATTTCACGAGGAATCTGGGTAGTGAATCGTATTGGTTAAACCAAATTTCACGAACGGCACGACCAATCAGAAGCACTACCCAGATCTGGGTAGTGACGCGTCATCAGTATGGAATTTCTGCGCTCGTTTCTCAGACGTCATGCTCAATTCGCGGGGAAACCGTTGGTGGCGTCGCGAAAAGTCGGCTGTTTTCTCAAGTTAAGAAATTTCGTATTTCCGAGCGACCATGTTATGATGTATTTCTTATATAAACAAAAAATGAAATACCAAAAAATGGGGTAACTTAAATAGTTGTTTTGCTGGGAAAAGGCGCGATTTATTATGTAGCCATAAGCTTTCCACATGTGAAGATATCGGCCCACTTATTTAAACGTTGTTTAATCAGTGTCTAACAAAACCGCGTTTTAAGCTATTTTCAGTTGCCCAACGCTTTTATTTAAACACCATTTGTCGTAAACAATTTCATTAGAGGATATACTGTAGACTAGAAAAGCATTTGTCGTTTAAATATCCCACCCATCATGTTTTCGCGCGAAAGTTAACCAGCTATTTCCTTGGTGGTTATACAATTATTCCTCTCGCGCTTGTTGGATATGAGATGATTATGACCAACTCATATGGAACGCGCACTTGTCGAAAAATTGTAAAATACATTACTTAAATTTAAATATCATTTCAATATAACTGCATTTTAAGAATAATATCAAATCTAAAATAACAATAGTCCCTAAAAAGTCAAGACTCAGCTTCCACCTTCACGTGCCTATTGAGATCTTTGCGATTTCTTTCATAATTTTAGAGGTTTAAATAGAAATAGAAATAGAAATAGAAAAGGATGGCAACCAACTTTGAAACAACAACTGTGGCACATTCTAGGCTTTCACGTTTATTAAACAATAATAACATGTCTTGAAGCTTTGTTGGTAAATATAAGCAAGTTAGCACTTATGTTTCATGGAAAATTCCATAGTATCAAAACTATAAACGTTAGAAAGAAAAATATAGTTCAAATGAGACCTTTGACTGCTGAAATCAAAAATAATAATCAATGCTCTTAACCCATAACCCCTTAGATAAAAGCGAGTAAGTAGACCAGAATTATTATGGGGAAAAAGGGGTAAGGGATGAAGTACTCCAAATATGGACAGCAGGTCACTTTTCTCTACATATTGGTGTAACAGTCCGAAATCTACAAGGGGAGAGGTGATAATCCTCTCTTGGGGGTGATAATCCCCCAGGACACAGGGTCCAGAGGAGTTTCGTGTGAATAAATGAATTACTTATTTAAAGTCTCACCTTGGAAGATGTCTATACCTGTCGCTTAGCACGATTAATCAGCCCAATGGGATCTTTATAAATCTACTGTAAACGATTTCTTCGCTTCTTATCTGAACCAGATCGACTTTTTAAAATCAATAACCGCAAGCCATATCCTCGCTGGCGCACGGCACCTCGCCCGAAGGGTGACCGAAGGCAGTCGCCCGAAGGGCGACCGAGGCAGTGCCCAGGAAGTGCCGAGTAAAAGAAAGGACAAGGGAGGAAACTTGTACTACGTGACTTCGTTTGCTGTGAACCGCACCACTCGGTGACGGAAGTGAATGAGACCGGAAACGCAAAAGCAACAGACCGCTGCTAATTCGAGAATCAAAACATCAGCTGCAGAGGGAGTTTTAAATATCTCAGAGATCTATGCAAAGGCAACAGAGTTTTAATTGAAGTGAAGATCTTTCAAGACTGGACATTTGTTCATTGCTGTACGTTTCAACAGTCTTTGATGTCTTAAGCAGGTTTTGCTTTTGCCAAGGCTTCCCAGTAGTCGAAAAAGCACAGCCAAAGACGCAAGAGGTAATATAGTTGGACCACCGAAGAATGGCACAGTCGTGATGATATTACAGTTGCCTTGTACGTCCGCTCTACTCAGTGTCACGTTTCATTGCAAGAGTACACACGACCCGTAAATCACTATCCGTATCTCCAAACAAAACTAACGAGCTGGGCCCAGCGTGATACAGCATAGCAGAAAAACATTACATTCACGGACTAAAGAAAATCGCTTAGTTATTCAGATCCAGAAGGCAGTTTGGAGAAAATTGGAACCTTATTCAGCGGTAATAAAAAGCTTTACGCTTCAAAAGAGGTCAAAGAAAATGCGCTTGCATCAGAGGGCAAATCCTGCCGACCAGAAATAATAACCACAGTAAATCGATATGTGTCATGACCTCTCTGTGCTAAAATCCCCGCTAAAATCACATTTGCTGTAGAACCTTCCAGAACATAATCTACCCAGCAGAGGAAAAAAACTTTATTGCAACGAGCAGCATTTTGGCATGAGGCAAAAGTCGTGTAGGCTTCCCTTTTATAGCTCCGATCTTGAGCACATTTACTTTACTACGTCATTTCCGTCACCATCTGTTGCGGTGCACAGCGAACGAAAGCGCTATCTCGAAGCCGTAAATTTCGGTCGCCGAAAATGAATTTGAACGCTTTTTTATGCCGTTTTCCTACAGTATTTGGCAAATACATAAGAATTCTAGATCAGGTTAGTAAAATCAGGCGATTTCATTCAATTCCATTTGAGTTTCAGGGATTCGAAAATCGGCCCCAAATTTGTTTCCTCCCTTTCCGTATTTTATACTGTAAGCCGATCTTACGAGCCCTCAGTCTCTTGGTTTGCGGTCTATAGAACGTGTGACGAAACTGTAAAGCGATCGTAAATAACCCATTTTTTCAGAGGTTTTCGACGGGTTTTGATGTTCTAACGACAAACACATCCCCTCTGGACCTTGTGCCCAGGATAGTGAGAAGCTAGGTGATAATCCTCTCTAGGGGTTGATAATCCCCAAGGTTGTGAGTGGACGTGATAATCCCTCTTGGATACTGGAGAGGTGGAGAGACCTCTCTAGATGTCTAATTCCCCGGTTTAAGGAGTAACAAGAGTCTATGGGACAAAGTGTGACCTGTATGGGAGCACTTCATCCCCACAAATGCACCAAAGGGGTATTCCCCATAGACGAACAACAGGAATTGTAGGGCTATTTCCAGAGTCAAATGTCACTTGAAACAATGGTCACATGGTACTTGAACATTGCGTGTAAGATTAGACTGGGCAAATGTCTCATCGACTACGTATCAGCTGAGGATTTAACCAGGAACAGCAACAAGTTGGTCAGGGGCCTAAGACTTCCTCCACAGCAGATGAGGAGATATGCAATAATAACGAACAAAAAAAAGGATCTGTCTGTAAATCAAGCACAATTAATTGACTAATTACGCAAACTGGATGCAACTGGTGTATCTATCAAGTCAGGGCCAGATACTGACATGTGAGAACCCAATATATATTGACAAAATTTTCAATTCCTTATCGATAAATTGGAATATACATGCTCATGGTTGTTGTTTGTAAGCTACTAAAAGTAACTGTATTATTTATGGTTTCAACCCAATTATTGAAACAATGACAACAGTACATTCCCAGGCCCCCTGGGGACAACCACAACAAGAAAGGTTAGCTCCGAAAGAGAGGACCCACCCAATGAGAACATTATCACGCAACAACAACACAACAACCAGGCTAAAGAGAGGTCCTAATCCTCTCTCTGGGGTTCTGATCCCCAGGCCCTGAGAGGTGGTAATCCTCTCCCTCCTTTCCATGAGTCTATCAAGTCCCCAGGCTACAGAGAGGTCCTAATCCCCTCTCTGGGATCCTAATTCCCAGGCCCCCTGAGGACAACCACAACAAGCCATCAAGTCCCCAGGCTACAGAGAGGTCCTAATCCTCTCTCTGGGTTCCTAATTCCCAGGCCCCCTGGGGACAACCACAACAATAATGGTGAGCTCCGAACGAGAGGACTCACCCAATAAGAATATTATCACGCAAGACCAACACAACAACCGGGCTAAAGAGAGGTCCTAATCCTCTCTCTGGGGTCCTGATCCCCAGTCCCTGAGAGTTGGTAATCCTCTCCCTCCTTTCCATGTGTCCATCAAGCCCCAGGCTACTGAGAGGTCCTAATCCTCTCTCTGGGATCCTAATTCCCAGTCCCCCTGGAGACAACCACAACAAGAAAGGTGAGCTCCGAACGACGAGAGGACTCACCCAATGAGAACATTGGAAAAGGGGCGACCTGTATGGAGCACTTCGTCCCCACAAATACGCGAAGTGTATTCAATAATTGGAATGCTCACCATTTAACAGTTAAACCTGAAAATTTTTGCTTGTAATTCCTCTTTATGATCCGGAAAACGAAGGAAATTTCTGATTTTCGAATACTGTGAAACGCGCCTTTTGCAAGGAGCAGTCTGCACGTGCGAAGCATGAAACCGACCTTGATAATTGCGTGCCATGAATCATTCTCAACTCATAATATGTTAGATGTGAATAAACAATTGAAACTGAAATTCAATCCATTATTTGAAAAAACCACGAAGACTCAGTCGTCACAGATTTGATTTTAACAGTCAGTGTTCTTTCTTACTCCATAGTAAGAGCATAATAAAAACACAGACATGCATACTTAAATCCCTGGGACTTGAATAAAGTGAATTTCAGAGGCCGCAGCGCCAAGTCCTTCTTCATAATACAGTAAGTGAACTCAAAAATAACTTTCCATGTCTCAAAGCGCTCATAGTACAGTCACATGTACACAATATTGCATTAACAGACGTCGTTCGAGACACAATATAATAAGAATATTAAGTTAACTATCGATAAACCAGAAAAATACCGCACCTGAATCATAAGAGAGCAACTCTGATCCCAAAGGAAGACACACTGGGCTAAGATGATTTGCCGCGCAGGAACCTTGACTGTGAAGTGCCAGCCGAGAGAGTCAAAACGGCTAAAGTGACGGTACATGCGAGAGGATATCGAAAGTTCAAGAAGAGGTGAAAGCAGCGACATTCGAGAGGGTTGCACTATTGTAGATCAATGTTCCAAAGACGGAGTTTGACCAAGAGCGGCGGTGCAACATCTCTTCGTGGAAGGTCTGTCCAGAAAAACTCAAACGCGTAAGGCTTGTATGCAGGTGGAAGATCAAGGTAGCCCTTCCTAAACGGTGATCTCGTCATTACAGCTTAGCAAAAATTCCAATTCATGAAGAAAAATCCAGGCTATAAGTAACAAACATTTTTGTTCCACGAAGAGAAGAATATGTAGTGCTATTTTGCTGAGCTAGGCGCGAAAATATAGGCATCAACTGTACATATGATAGCTGGCATCTAATTGGCTGAGCGAAACGATTAGTGAAAGGAAGTGAGCTGGTTCCATTACTGGTAAGGGCGGGTTTATGGTTATCACATTAACTCTAATTTATCCTGTTGTATGAATTAAGTTTAAATTCCAGGCAAAAGTGTCATCAGGGGTAAGAAAAATTTTTCGCGTGGTAATATACATAAGAAAAAATTGGTGTAAAGTAAAATGTGTCAAAAGCGCAAGAATGGGGCGGAATGTATTAGAGGTATAAAAATATAAACTTGAATAAAATACAAAGGTCTAATAAGCGAGTGTCACGGGACAAAGAGTCTCTCGAAAGGCATAATGATAGTCTTCAAAACAAAAGGTCTGCCAATTCGATGCATTCCTCACGGGAGTTTAGGGCTGTGTCAATGTAAATCGAGCTGCAAAAAGCATGCTGGTTGACAAAATCTCTCGAAACACATAAATAAATTCTAAAAAACAAATGTCTGCAAATACGTTGCATTCAAGGGAGGTGAGGACTGGCTCAATGTAAATCGACCTGCAAAGACCACGCTCGTTCTGATAAAAGTTTTGAGAATATAACAGAATATAACTATACGCCTTGATCAACTACCGCTTAAAATTCAATTCACAAAGGAAAAGAGAACACTGAAACCCTGGCTCTGAGTCGAGAAGCGAACACGCTACCTCGATGTAAATCGAGCTGCAAAGAACAAGCTGGTTCTGACAAAAATTTGAGCGCAAAACCCTAGCTCCTTGATCAGCTGCTACTTTAAACGCAATTTATAAAGCAAATCAGAGCACTTATTGCCCTTTCAAACTAGAAATCGTATTAAAGCTCACCTGTTAGGACCTCTTGAACAGACAAGGAACAGCTGCACACTGAATCACCCAATTTCGGACCACGAGTTGTAAATACAAGACCATGACGTCACTACCGAAATATGGGGTCTTCCATACAACCAAATATGGTCAAAAATGCAAATTTTAGAGGGTTACGCGTAATTTGAGAGTTTTTGCCTACATTGGGCGGCGTTATAATTCTACCGCCGAGGCAACCTCGCTTCTTAGCTAGGTTTCCTCGTTGGCAATAAAACGACAAAACAGATATGGAGATAAATAACATATAATAGAAGGCAGGATTGAAGACGTAATCTGCCGAGTAATTAACGATTGTCAATCGGCGGAGGCGCCTTAACACTCGCATTGGCGAGTGGGCGAGCGAAAATTTCAATCTCTGAGAAAGAGCAAGATGAATTGATTATCGTCGGTTTCCTCAAAATAGAGGCTAGCACTTAGAAATAACTCCATAATGAATACTTACCTCGCGCGTTAGTTCTCACAGTTTTAACGGCACTTGACGGTCCATCACCCATAATTGAAAAAGCTAATACTTGAAATTCATATTTTGTGAATATCCCAAGTCCAGTGACTTCATAGCTAAGGATAGAGTTGCCTTCAATGGTTATGACGGTAAGTGGATCCTCAACAGAGCTAAAGTTTCTGTACAGGAGCCTGAATCCTGTAATCGCCTGGAAGTCTACCGTTGGTAACTGCCAGGATGCTTGAACACTGGTGGAGGAGGAAGGGGTCACTATAAAGCTTGTGGGAGCACGGCTTGGCGCTAGAAGAAAAGTAAGTATCTGGATGATGATTTACTGTATATTGTTAGAGGACCTAGAGATTCAGTGTGGGAAGAAAACATGAAAGAAAAGCAAAGAGGAAACTTAAAAGAAAAAAAAACAACAACAACAACAACAACAGTAACAACAACACCGACAAGAACTCAACAGCTTTTATCAATGCTCGGAAAGAACATTACTAAAGATGTGCTTGTCTCAATCCGGATAATGAAAAATCTACTTATTATTTACCATATATTGTTAGAGGGCCTATGGATTGTGGGAAGAATAAAGAAAGGGAACTTGACTGAAGAAATACCAACAGCAGGAACTCAATAGCTTTCATCAATGCATTGAAATAACATTTTTACCAAAAAATGTGTTATAATCCTTCAAGAGAGAATACTTATCGACATCCACGAAAACTAACTCAAAACAATAGTTGGTAATAAGCAACAATTAATTTTTATTTGTGGTCACAAAAACTAATCTCAAGAAAGAAGAAAATGAAAAATGTTCAATTTAAAAAAATGACCTAGTTGGTGCAAAGTTCTGGGAAGGTATATGCACCGATATGCTCCAATAAATCCATATAAATCATATTAATAAGGCCTTGTGAGTAAGCTTCACTCTACTTCTCTATTAGTCTGTGATTGCACGGCGATATCCTCAACTATATTCGAACGCTTTCAGGGTTGTCACTACCACGTGCATATTACACAGTTGTGCTGGATTTCTCTTAGACGGAGACCGAACGTCGACCATTATTTTCTCAAACTGTCCCAAGCACTATTTTTAAAAAAACCGACGGGTAATAGGGGTTAAGAGAGGGGGAGTCGGTTGTCTCTTCAGACTACAATATACACAATTTACCTGCAGTAGTGAGTATTCCATACACCTCTACTCTTAAAGCTTTTTCAGCTTCAAACTCTGTTGGTTGAAAGCGGATGAACCTTGCTCTAACTATACCAACCAGACTGTGTTTTACGATATCATCCTCCCCGTCATTGGCGTTAAAGATCTGCAAACAGTTAACATTGTTGTAAATTAAATGTAACCACTAGACTAAGAAGATAGGCTCTAAAGCTGCTGTTTTTTGGTGCAAAAGTTACCTTAGCATTTTTTCTTTCAGGTCAAATAGCTTAACCGGCGGGTAGAACGCAACTTTCCCTTAGTAAACATAACATCAGTTAGCCTAGAAAAGGTTGTCTCGTGTATATAAAATCTTTCCAATTTACCTTTCTTCACATTGACCACAAAACATCTTGTTCCCGCTACCCCCAATCCAAAAAAATATTTATAACCATGGTCATACAATTTTTCGTTGGGTCGTCCCAAGAGAAATTACCAAAAAAAAAAATCCTGGTTTAACAGAGTGTATTATGGGCACTATGAAAACCGTTACAGTCGAGCCAGGTCAAGCCTACCCTCTGAGATTTCATCAATGAATTTATTATTCGAAAGTTGAATCCGTTGGTAGTTGTAGATTTCAGATTCATCTCTGCATTCTTGCAGGTGTGTGTGGCCGTGAATTCATACGCCAGGCAGTTAAGACATTTCTACCAGCTCAGTTTCCCTGAATTTGATTTGAACGTCTTCTAAGAAATTTAATCCATTGAAATATTTTCAGTCTGACCAAATACAGAGAAATTCTCGTAAAATATTCACTGCTCATTGCGCATGCAGAAATGCCGACTTTAATTTGGCAGTATTAACGGGAACGACAAAGGGATTCATTTTACAAATAATCAATTCCTTAATAGAGCCTTGGAGCGTACGCTTGACCTGCCTTGACTGTAATCCTCATTTTTGGAATCCTCCATAATATACTCTGCTTGCCTGCCAAATGTTGCTTAATGGCAAATTGCGGGTGGAGGTAATCATGGTCACAGTTTTGGATGACATAACAACCGTATCTGTTCGGAAGACGATTCGAGATCTAGAATTTTCGGAACATTTGTTGGAAAATTTCTTGCTTGCCTGCCTCTTGTAGCATTTTCGAACATCTAATGGTATAATTGCCCATTTTTAACGGATTTTTGCCCCAAAAAGGTCACCTAGAATTTTTGGTAACCTTTTTTCTGGCTGAAATTTTCGAAACAGTACGTTTGGATCCCTATAACTTTCGGATAATTAGACTTTCAGCTAGGAAATCCGAACAGATGAAAAAATTTTAGGGGACAAAAATATGCCTATAACTACCGTTTAAATACTAAAATGCTTTTAAAAATGCTATGTTTAAGTGGTTTTGAACTATATCCTCGTTGGGTGCCCCTGAAAAGGAGACAATTTCCGAGGGGGTGGAGGGTTGCTTACAGAGGTTTTTTTTTTTTTTTCAGGGGGGTGGGGGGGGGTGGAGGTGTTGCTTACAGAGGTTTTTTTCCAGGGTTTCTGAGTAAGATTGGTGAGTTACTGATAAAAACAGGTTCTCTGTTGAGCAGGCTTTCAGTTATTTCACTGTTACCGGTCTTCAAAACAAGTATTTCTTCAGAGAATGAGTATTCTCAAAAGATAATTATTTTCATATCAATAGTTTCGCACTTAGCCTTGTTTCGATACAGAGGCTTGGAGCAACTCGGAAATGGCCCATTAGGTAGTTCTAATTGCGTTGCAAGTTTTCTTGTGTCCAAACACACCTTGTCAGAGTCGTTTTCTTGATAAGTTAACCAGGTTGAGTTGTCCAGCGAATAACGTAATTTGTACTTTTTTGTCCAGTGATTGGCACTTGAACCTTGAGTGGCTACGGCGCAGATAAAGAACTGGTCTTTCAGGTCAATTTGTAAGTAGTCGTTGTCATCAATATTTCCGCTAGGTGACCAGGCGCCATTTCCGTTTAGACGACCTTTGGAAGCTTCATTACCAGAACGATGAGTCGAGGCAGAGAAACTGTTGTCTGGGATAGCGTCACTGCTGGCCAGACCGATGGCCTGGATTTGGCACGCTAAAAAAGGATATTTATAACTTGATCATATGTTGATTGAACCTTCCGAGGACAAGAGTGAATAGATTTTTTTCTGTTATATTATTGTCCCTAAGTAAGTATCATGTTCAAGATTAAAGGGGCTACCTCACGCTCTTTGCTATGTTTTTCAAATGTTAAAATGTGTCCCCGCTCAATTGAATTCAAAGATTAATGGTCCATTTTTTGTTATTAAGGGCTGTATTCGGGCACTGAAACTGTTCCTGTCTTCTACTGCAACGGATGGCAAAAGTGGACGTAAACTGAAACTTGAAAATGTTTGGCCAAATTTTTCAAGTTGTAATGCGGTGCCTAGAATAATCACCGAAAAAATTGTAATGTGTAGTTCCAAAAAATATCCTTATCCCCACCCCCCTCCACGGAGGGCAACGGAAATCCCGAGGAAAGAGAAGGTCCAAGAGAAGGCAATTTCCAGGGGGTGGGGATTTGCTTCCCAAGGTTGGTTCTAATTACGGTAAAGCTCTCGGTACATTAACAAGAGCTCGTACTAATTTTTGGATCCAAAATTCAAGACCTTTCCAGGCATAATTCCAAACCAATATATTTTTTTTTCTCCAGAATCAAGATTATCAATTACAGTCGAACCTCACGTAAGCGACCACCCAAAATACAAAGAAGGAGTGGTCGCTTGCGGGAGGTACTCGCTTACAAGGATCGAAGCACACACACAAAAAAACTGGAACAAACTACAAACAATATTTTTGCTCTATCCTATGTAAATACCAAAGCATAGTGCATGACACTAATCCCGGATGGTTCTGTACCTCTTCGTGCAGAATAAACCTCAACTTCGCAGAAATTTAATGAAACTGTCCTTTCATCATGTCTTCGTATGGTGACGTATCTCCCATACAAACTTGGGCGACAGAAGAACGAGGCACCCTGGCCACCAGGAACGCTATAGCCATCCCCACACTTGGGATTGGTGATACCTCCGTTACTCGAATTTACTCCTAAAATATACATGTACAGATTGGCCATATAGACCTTTCTCACGATACTCGCCATCTTTGCATTGTTGGCCAAAAACTCCCTACATTGTTGGATGTTACATGTTGCGCCCGTTTGCACATCTTGTTGCATGTTTTTGCGTGTCGTTGGGAGTTGTTGCGCAATGTTAGAAACCGGTAAAATAGCTTTTAGCGCCGTGCAAACGGACGAAACATTGTTGGCCAGTAACTCCCAACATTGTTGTTGCATCCGTATGCTCTAGCTTAAGGACTGATGGGATAAAAGCAATGTCACGTGGTTTCTCAGGCAGCAAACGAGTACTAAAAGTTGCCAATTCAAGAAATCGCAGTCGAGTTTGTTTATTCTAGAAAACAGAAAATTTATGGTAAATAATGAGAGGAAGTGATAACTGTTTCATTTCTGGATGCAGTAGAGACCGTAGATGCCCTCACAGCAATCAAAGACGGCGAAAAAACTTCGAAATCCGAAATTCGAACTGTACATTTTGCAAGAGTAAAATCGTCGTACCGTTTTGACAGAATAAACAAACTCGACCCCGATTAATCCTATTAGCAATTTTTTTCACTTGTTTGCCTCCTGAAATACCACGTGACATTGCTTCTATCCAATCAACCCTAAAGCGCATGCGAAGATGGCGGGTATCGTGAATAAGGGCTATTTCAGTATGAGAATACATATACATGCATTAAATTCTAAAAATCACTTTTTTTAAATGCAAAATACAGTTTGTAGAAAATACTAATTGCCCACGTTCAATATATATCAAAATTCTAGCTTGACCCTGAGGCTTACTGGTCATTTTCTATATTAGTTTTGGTTTTCTTTGTGCTCAAGTCTTTTCTGGGAATAGCGAGACAAAAAATTGCAAATTTTCCTCGAGTCCATTGTCTCGCAATTGCCAGAAAAGACTTGAGCACAAAGAAAACCAAACCAAAAATCAAATCGAATATAGAAAAATAACCAGAAAGCCTCGGAGTCATGTTAGAATTTTAAGAGGCAGTCTCACTAAAAGCGTTCCACTTGATTTCGGACTCGAAAAAACTTTGCCTTATATTTTTATCATCAACACTACTATCCATCCTAATAACGAAATTGCAGTTAGAATGAGGAAATTGTTTATTTTACTGCCATTCCTAGCATTTCATTACTGGACGGTCGTTAGCGGCTAAAATATGCAAGTTTTAGATGCCATTTTACAGGTTTTTTAACGATCGTTTAAAAGTTCTTCGGGTCATCAAATCCTAGACTATTTGCACTCATTTGGAAGCATATTACCTCTTCTTACTGTCCAGTACCATTTAGGCATTGTCTTTCTCTAATAAGCAAAAACTGGTCGCCTTTATTTGACTTATTTCACTAACCCAAAGCAAAATGCACGAATAAATGCCTCAAAAACATCACAAAATTCTCAAAAATGGGACCTTAACTAGACCTAAAAACATGTTTTAGTTAAAGATTTAGAGCTATTTTGTCAAGTTATGAAATAAAACTTGTGGTACAACGCGAGTCAGAATTGAAGGATTCGACTTAAATTTGCATATTGATGTTGAATTCGCATTGCGTAACACCGGCCGCTGTGATAGTAAAAAGATTCTTCATGATCCTACAAATGACAATTTTTCCGTTTTATTTTTGGGTGTTTGCTTTTGTTTTTGTTTTTGTTTTTTACTTTATCAACAAGAAAAATCGGAAATAGGTTAAGCTTATAGAAGATTTAGCTTACTTTTTCAAGGACCTTCGTATTAATAGTCTCGGCCGGCCGTCCTTTGTTCGACTCCCAGTAGTTGGCCTTCTTGATAGTAGTATGGGTCGGGAAAAATACGCATTACTTCCTACCCCACCCCCTCGCCCTTTTCTTACTCGCATCTCTCGGAGGGTCGCCCCCACAGTCTGAACGCCTGGAAGAGGCTATTCGACATACTTCAATCGCGTTTTAAACGAAAATTTTTGTTTTACAGATAACATTAACAAGAACCACGTTTCTGCTGTCTAGTGACAGGTGGAATTATCTACATTTTGCAGTGAGAAGGTCCTTCACACATTCACCTTTACACTATATATATGGGACGACGGTACACGGTAGTCCTTGAAGAAAAATTAAGAAAATATGGACTGGTGTTCAAAGAAGTAAAATCAACAACCCGCTAATCACGTCTACGCCACAGTAGGTCTCGTACTTATAAATTCTGACAGAAGCTTATATCCCCGAAGCGTATAACTTTGTCGCAATGCTCGGGTTTTGTAGGGAACCAATCAAAATTTACTTCCTAATATGGAATTACTGATAGGCGAGATTGCCGTGCGAGTGCTCTATAGGAAAACTTGTATCACGATGTAAATGATGCGATGCAAAAAGCATTTACTGTTTTACGAGGTAATATTTCACAAAAACGGAATACACTATTAATTCCCAAATGACCAAGACTGAGTTAGTTCCTCCTAACAAGACAAAGTCGACTACCAATGACATGCACCGTATTAAAAGAGAAGCGATTTCTTAAAGTTGTTACTTCAAAAACGATTTTTGCCTGACCATTAGCGCAAATAACCTTTTAAAAAATCAGTTGCTATCTATCTAGAATATTTAAACTATTAACACATATTTTCAAAAAAAAAAAAATCACTACTTGCTGAACTGGAAAGTGTAAATTGTATAAAATTCCCTGACATCTTCGCAGAAGTGATGCGAGTAAAAAGACACTGAATAAGAAGGATGAAACGCAAGTTAATATTAAAGACTTACCTTTAGATGCGGTGATCATGTTTTCGATAGACTACGAGTAGTCCCCCATTTTTCCTCAGGGATAGTAGAGCGTGCGAAACGCGAGCGCGCGTGAAAATCCCCCCACGCGAGAATAGGCGACACGCGGCGGGGACAGAATAGTTTTAGTTTAAGCTGAAATACATTCTTCGAGATTTGGATATCACTATCCGTCCTGCTAAAAACGCTAACCAGCTGGGCCCAGCGTGACAAAACATTGTAGGAAACCGTCACATTCACTCATTCACGGCCAAAAAAGAAAATTGCTTAAAATTGTTTAGATCCAGGGGGCAATCGCCGGAGAAATTAAACAACCCAAAACCCTTATTTAGCCGCATTGAAGAGCTTTACTTTTCAAAAGAGGTCCAAGAAATGCTCTTGCATCAGAGGGCAAATAATGCCGACCATAAACAATAACCGCAGAAAATTAATATGCGTGTCACGACCTCTCCGTATGAAATAAGCGGCAAAAATCACATTTGCTCAGTCAAAACGTTTTCCTCCGGAGCATAATCTACCCGTCAGAGAAAAAAGGTTCATTGGAACAAGCAGCATTTTGGCATGAGTAAAAGTCGTGTGTTGCCTACACTATCAAGTTCTTCACACGAAACAGCCGTGAAGAAAATTAGTATCTGGGTCTTCTTTTACTTGCAATAAATATCCGCCGCAGTTTACCGGTGACAAGAGCAATGACAGCTCAATAAGGGAAGGAATCCCATTGGATGCGCTTAATTGATTTCGAAGGGGATACGAACTTCACACTCCAAAATCAGTCGGCCGTGAAGGGTCAAAAACTTGGGCTTTGTCTGTAGTCCCTCATTTTTCTCTCTCCCCACCGCTTGTCACCTTTTCTCGCGTTGGGTGATTTCACGCGCGCTCGCGTTTCGCACGCTCTACTATCCCTGAGGTAAAAATGGGGGACTACTCGTAGTCTATGTTTTCAACTGATGTTATGAATGAACAAATAGAAAACAATAAACAGACAAATTGTTTCTTGAAAATTTTTAGTCGAAAACCCGTAAGTTTACCGTTAAAAGCAATTCACTTAACACTGACTAGATCGTCAGGATCCGTTTCCACAAGTAAAATCGTCTGAGCACTTTCTGATTACTTTTATATCGCTGGTCGATGTTTTCAAGCCATACCGCTCATAACTTTGTGGCTCTTTATGTTTTCCCAGGGTTGCATTTTAAAGCAGCATAATTACTTTATCTTTTATGCCACGAAACGATTTCTTTCGGTTGTAGGCATACATGCATAAGCGTTGCGAGCTCAAAGCTTGAATTCTTTGATTCCATATTTGGGCAAAATAATTCTCCGTACTTCTGAGCGGACGGCTGCGTCGGCTAAAAAAACCGAGCATGGTTCTAAACAGATAAGGAGAATTTAGACGCTTCGGGGTTATATGCTTCTGATTCTTATCAAGTAAATTGTTATTTGCCCTTAAAAATATGAAATCAGCTGTGAAATGTACATTGAATTAAGTTAGTGTCCGGATACCTTTAGGAATTTGATATTAGTATAAATTTTTAGATGTATAAATCTACCGGCCTTCGATCACAAATCTGATTGTCTATGAACAGTGCTAGTGCTATGCTGGTAATGCTGTACGCTATCAATTCCGATCGACAGTGATTGAAGTGAATGAGTAACCTGACAGTGTTCGGTTGTAACCTGTTTATACCACCACTAAATAAAACCGTTAGCCTGTCAAGTTGTTAAGCTTTGGACGACTAGGGGATTTATATTTGACTATTTTAGGGAAATTTGTACCACATCTTCGTTTCCTCTCATGCAATCTCGCTCGTTTTTTGTTTTTATTTTTGTATTTTTTTTTTCATAAGATTTGTGAAGTATTTGAGTCTTTATATTATTCTTTGTCATAGCATCTCGGTATGCTGAGACATAAAAGCAATAAGATCCTCTCTGATTGGCTCAACAACATTATCCGCGGTAGGCTGGTGTATCAAATGAGCGCCGCACTGGAGTCGCAAAAACGAAATGATAAACGCGGTGGCCCTTAATTTAGTAAAACGATATCAATATGAATTTGGATCCACACGGAGGGTCCAAAGGCCAATTTTTAAAAATGTGATCCTAGATCCTTCAGCTGTTGTCCAGATGTATGTATTTTTACAACATTAACGTGGTAGAATGAAAGCGTCTGTAAGAAGAGGGTAATAACCCCTAACAAGACGTGAGACGAGAAAAGACGTAAAAACATTGCGGGGGTCTCGACCTGGAGAAATGTTCATACTGGGGAACTCTTTGACAATGCCGGATTCAGACTTCGCGTCAGTTCTCACCTGTACTGATTGTTCGAATTCAGAGGATTTTGTCCACGTTGGGCTTCAATAGAAAATTCAGTCGGTGAATTCCCCATTGTACCAAACAATTGTCATGAGTATTCTCAGTAATGCCTAACGGTAGGTAATCACGATTTTGACAATTTAACTTCGACTCCACAAGGTTTTGATTTGCAAAGGATGCGCTTATCACTTTCTGTTTCACGCGTGAATCTTGTGATATTCAAATCCGTCAGCTCATAAATGATATCAAATGTGCAAGTGCATCAGCTGACCGTGTAACTTTATGCCATAGTGCAACAGTGATTAATATCAGGATATTTGACTTAAAGCCTTTTTCTACTTTTCTCCATAACTTCATTATGTTTGGATCTTCACTTCCCTCATATTTCTAGTGGACAACTGAGTTTATCATTGTCTGAACTTGAAATGACGACTACAACAATACCCATCGGCCCTAAGGAACTAGTGATAAGGACATTAGAAATGATTTTACGATTTTATACGTACGTGATCCAATCCTTTAAAATAGATGGTAAACGATCTTCGCAATCTCCAAACCAATTACATGCCTGTCCTATTCTGGATTCCAAAGCCCAGAATTCCGGATTCCACAAGCAAAATTTTTCAGATTCCGAAATCCGGATACCCTTACATGAGGCGAAGTACTAGTCAAACATTTTTGTTCACGCGTATTTAATTATATAAGCAGTGGGAAATTTACTTTTCTTCTAACGTTCGATTTTAAAATGTGATGGATCGGAATAACTTCTGATCAATGCAGCTTTTTCAGACTGGACCACATTTTAAGCTAGGAGAAGTTTGGTTCTGAAAAGGTATTTTTCCGTCTTGACATAACAGACTTAACACAAATGTTCGGGGTAGTGGGAAATTAAATGAAGCTTGAAAAGGTATCTTTTAATTGCTGAACTAACTTTTGAACAATACATATCATTAAAAAAAGGGAAAAAGGGAATTTTAATATAGTTTTAGTGGGAAAATGAGGCATATCTTACTTAAAAGTGGCAAGTATTTGAATAACTAAGGATTTTGCTGTGACAGCAGCCGGTTCGTCACGCAACGTAAATTGCACATTTGCCTAAATTTGAGTTGAAACCTTCAATTCTGAATCGCGTTGTGCCAAAAGTTTTATTTCATAACTTGACGACATAGCTATTAATGTTTAACTAAAACATGTTTTTAGGTCTAGTTTAGGTGCCACTTTTGAGAATTTTCTGATGATTTTGAGGCATTTTTTCGTGCAGTTTGCTTTCCTAATTGGATTAGAGAAATAAAGACGACCAGTTTTCGCTGATTACAGAAAGATAATGCCTAAATGGTATTGGAAGAGTAAGAAGAAGTAATATGCTTCCAAATGAGTGCAAATAGTCTAGGATTTGATGACCCGAAGAACTTTAGAACGATCGTTAAAAAACCTGTATAACAGAGACTAAAATTTGCATATTTTAGCCGCTAACGGCCGTCCAGTAATGAAATACTAGGAATGGCAGTAAAATAAACAATTTCCTCATTCTAACTGCAATTTCGTTATTAGGGTGGATAGTAGTGTTGATGGTAAAATTATAAGGCAACAGTTTTTGCTGAACGTGGGCTATTAAGATGAATTCTGAGTTTTCACTCACATGGCCAGCATCTATGCAAATTTATTGGAACAAAAGAAAGCGTTTACATAAGAAAAGAGTTCAACACCCACGGGACTGGTTTGGGACACAAACATGGCCGCCGTTTCATTGTTTTGGGACACAAATATGGTCGCCATGACGTCATGTGAAAACACACAATATATCACTCCAATGCACGTATTTATCTCGTGACCTGCAGTGTAAAATGCACGAACACTAACAAAATATTCACTGTCTTTACCAGAAATGTTTACTCACCCACTCTGATCTCGAAAGGATTCAATCTGTTCTGACAACAGTCTCCTCTATTTACGACGTAAACTTCATTCACTAGCTCCACGTTTCCCAAGTCTACTCTCCACCAGGGCTGTTTTTCGTCAAGCGTGTGTGCACATGACCCGCCATTTAAGTTAGTATTGCTGTTTCCGTCCACAGCGTTGCTACTAGCACCCATCGCAAAACGGTCGTTATAAGTACTTGACTGATTCGTGTCCTTTAGATACGCTAAATTTTCTTCAAAGAAACAAGGAGGTTGTTCAATAATGCTGTTCATTCTAATGCAAAGATCATGTTCACTTTCATATCTTTATCCGCAGCTCAAAATTAATATGATTCATTTCATTAGCCTAAATTTCAGCCATCTCCTTAAGTCGCATAAGGGACGTCTGAATCAACGAGCCTCTAATGCCGTCCAGTGACGTCATTACCCGAAAACCAGGTAGTGATTTTCATTGGTTGATTGTCCGAATATTTGCATAATTATGTATAATTATGAGAAATTTTAGCGGAACTGTCATGTGATATTCAGCGAATCACATGCTTGCGTAAAGTTCAAAATGTCGACAATCTTTAAAGAGCAAAATATCCCATGTCTTCGAAATTATGACTTGTTAAAGTGAACTACGAATTAAGAATCAATGCGAAAAGGCGGTAGGTTTTCATTTAAAGCCGCTTTCTGGTTTTGGCAGTGATTTGTGTGTCTAGCTAGCAAATTACCAAACCTTGTCATTTCCACTTTTAAGTGTAATGATTAATTTTTTTTCTTTCTTGTTTGTTCGTTAAGGACCAAACAGCTCCTTTTAAATTAAAGCAAATTGAAGGAAGAGACGTCCTCTGTGTGTTCAATATTGCGTGGCCGTGATCAAGTTTGATTGAAAATTAAACAAGACTTACCTGTAAGTTGAAGTTTGATGATAATTCGGCCAAATCATTCGTAGTACAGTAGGGTTAACATGAGATGCGACGTCAGGGGTGGGTTTAAACATATGGGTGCTATGGGCATGTTAACCCTACTGTACTACTAATGATTTGGCAGAATTATCATCAAAATTCAACTCACAGGTAAGTCTTGTTTAATTTTTAATTCTATCAAATCATTACGTACATCCGGGTTACCATGAGACTTTAACGCAGTGAGCACAAAATGAGAAAGCACCCAAACAACTTCACACGGGGACTTTAATTGTACACTACTTTGCAATACAATTTTGTTGTACAAGGCATTAACCTAAGTGAGAACTGTTACAGCAACTGGCTTGTTGTAAAACTTCCAAAAAGTGGACTCCTCAGTCCAAGCAGCTGTAGCTAGAATCACATCAGTGGAAACTGACATAAGAGCTTTACTCGTTGAAGCACACCTAGTGCTATGACCAGAAAATATTTCTGTATCAACCCCCGCTTGTCCCAACAAAGTTTTGATCCAGCGTCCAATAGTAGACGAGGTTACTGCCTTATAGGGCTTAATGTACGAAACAAGCAATTTTGAAGAATTCCTAAGCTTTTCAGTAGCCTGTAGGTAATAATCTAATATTTCATAAACACACAGTTCCCTTACTGGATACTTGTAAAGGCGTACATTGCCAAACACTTTGCCAGGTTTGTCCTGCTTAAGGTGTTCAGTTAAGGCAAAATTAAAACATGTATTATTCTTCTGCATATATTGCTCTGATGTGTCCAAAAAGGTCAAAGTCTGACACCTCTGCCCCGTAGTCAAGGCAATCAACATGACTGATTTCAGGGCGAGTTCCTTCAAATTGATCTCGTGCAGAGGCCAAAATAAACTCAAGTAATCAAGGACAGTATCCACGGACCAGATATTGTTATACTTCGGCACAGGCTTGAGCCTGTTGAACACCCCTTTAAGGTAACGGCAAACAAGGAAATGCTTCCCTATAGGTGTGTGAGACGGAGCATCGCTATCACTCATATCAAGACCACAGACCGAGCTGTATTCAACGCAGAATAGCTCAAGCCACTCTTGAAAAGACTGTGCAGAAAAAAAAGTACAACCGTTACAGTGGGATGCAACGGATCATTCTTTCCTTCACTGCAAAATTGCACCCACTTGTTGATATACACTTTATATTGTTTCTGAGTGCTGTCTCTCCATGAATGCATGATGATGTCGACATTGTCTGGCGAGATCTCAGACTCTTGCAAGGATCGCCTGATAACTTGCATACCCTCAACTGCAGTCGTTGGTGTAGGGGATGAGGACCGTCTAGGGTTGGATGAACCAGATTCTGATCTGAAGCATTGAATACACGTGGCGTTTCTGTTAGTAGGCTCAGTACAGCCGTAAAATAAGGTTGAGTTTTCCACAAGGGAATTAGTAGAATTCCTGATGCCTGGTCGTGAATTATTTTCTGTACACACCTTGAAACAAGACAGAATGGAGGATAAGCATAGAAAAAAAATTGTGACCAATTAATGGTAAAAGCATCTACAAAATTTGCCATTGGATGTGGTTTCCAAGAAACATAATCCTCCACCTGAGCATTAAGTCTACTAGCAAATAGATCTATATCTGGTTTGCCGAATAAAGCTACTATCCTCTGAAAAATCGGAGCGGAAAGCATCCATTCCAGATCCAAATTCAAATTCCGAGATAACTGATCAGCATCAACATTGCTTGATCCTGGAATATGGGCTGCTGATAACCAAATATGTTTGTCAATGGCCCAATCCCAAATATCCTTAGCAATGGAGTTACATTCTAAAGATCTACAACCTACCAGATAATTAATGTAAGACGCAGCAGTGTTGTTATCAGACATAACCCGCACATGGATGTTGTTCCTGGCATAAAGTAGGGAAGACAGAGCAAGCTTAACTGCAAATAATTCCAGGTAATTTATGTGCCTGGATGACTCTGACTTAGACCAGATGCCACTAGTGTTATTCCCATGTTCGATTTGAGCACCCCAACCCATTTGGGATGCATCAGTGTAAACAACTACATCAGGACTGTTATGAAAAATTCTTCTTGATGTTGTTAGAATATTTGCAGACCACCAGTGAATCTCTTCCAAACTGTCATGAGACAAGGTCATAAATGAATCAAAATTCCCCTGGTTCAATTTCGAATGTGCTTCTTTGTCAACCTCAATGTGGCGATAATGTAATGGGCCAGACTCCACACCTGGAAAGCTGGAGACTAAGGTCCCAAGAAAAGATGCAACTTCACGAATACTAAACCGTTTATTTGGAAGAGAAAACGATTGGCACAATTGCAAAATTTTAACAGCTTTCTTGTTAGTCAAAGTAACTGACATGAGAATAGAGTTAAAAATGAACCCTAAAAACTCTAAGATCTGTGTTGGTATAATAACTGACTTTTCTGGATGGCTTTTAAAACCCAGACTGAAAAAAAGTTGTATAGCACGTAATGTGGCTTCTTCACATTCCGTATAGCTATCTTCAGGATAGAAAGAGTTATCAATGCAGCCCAGGCAGGTGTGGCCAAACTGACTCCTCAAGTAGCTAAAGACCGGTTTTAAAACTTTCGTAAAAATCCTAGGGATACAAGTCAATCCCATAGGCAGGCTAGTGAAAGCATATAATTGATCCCTCCAAATACATTTTAAATATTTCTGATGTTCTTCTGCAATAAGGATAGAGTAATACGCATCCTTTAGATCTATAGATGTCATGTAACATCCAGGCCTCATGAGTCTAATAGCTGTTTTTAACGTGTCTATCTTAAAATGATGGTATGTCACTGACTCATTCAGTTTCTTTAGGTTAAATATAACCCTGTGAGACCCATCTTTCTTAGGCCTTGTAAAAATTGGAGATATGACCTGGCCATCTTCATGTGATGATAGCCTTATTATCCCTTTAAAAAGGAATTTTTCTACTTCATTGTCAATGATAGTCTGCTCAATTTCAGTAAAGGAACAAAAAGGTCTAGTAACACTGGTACATATTCCAGGTTCCCAGTCAAATTCAATATGACAGTGAGTAACTGCATCCAAGATAAAAGGATCTGATGTGATAGTCTTCCATATATGAAGACAGTCTCGCAGCCCTCCTGCCCTAAAAGGAACTTGATTTGCAATAATAGTCGCGAGAGTTGTCTGACTTACCTCAGCCGGTGATCCTACTGGGTCTTGGTTGCCGAGGTCCTGGGATTCTGCTGGGGCCAAGCATGGCCCCGGCCTTGACCTAAAAAAGAATTAGAGGAGGCTCTTCCCCTGCCAGCACTCTGACTGAAGCGGCCACGACCACGTACACCTCTAGAGGCGGGGACTTTATAAGGTTTCATGCCTCTCTTGGGAGTCACTTTATTGCTGAGCTTTTGTGACTTTGTTAACTCTTCCACTTCCTTAATCTTGTTTAGGTCATCTCCAAACAAGAATGTTGACACAGCTGTAGATGGGTTGCATAAAGGAGCATATTGCTTGTTCAGGTCAGGACGAATGAGATCTCTTCGTTTCAGATTAAGCTCTCTATTTTCTGACAACCGCAAGAATGCTGTCTGGGTCAAAACATTCCTCGGATCTCCATTTGCACTGTTACGCAGCTGAAGTACAGCATATAAACCTGACAAGAACAAGGACTGTGCCTTCTCGAAAGCTGAATCATTGTTTCTGGTCTCCAGTCGTAATTGTTGCCAAATTTGCTTGTTTATCTTGGGTTCAACCAAATTAGTGCAGTTTTCAGGTCTGAGGTACTTGTTCTGTACCTCGGCCAACTTTTCTTTTGTGAGCTTCTCTGTAAGCAGACTCCTCACTATTTCTGCCAAATTGGCATCTATGGCAGGTGAAGTTTTCTCTAGAACACTAAATCCGAGTCTTCAGCATGGTCTGAGGTTTTTGGCTGGGTAAAATCGTTTATTTTAGTTGCAACAGCCGTTGCAACAGCTGTATCCGAACACTCAGTGCTCGCTTCACCGCTCTCAGGGCTGGTCTCATAATCTTCAAAATCGGCATAAACCTTCTCAATAGAGTCTTGTACGTGGGCCAAAATATCTCTTTTGCCATCATCTAAAAGTTCGGCAAACATCGCCTTGAGGTTCACAGGCGAAGTACCCCCAGAATTTGCAATTTTCTGAGACTCCTTAGACATCGTCTGAAGAAATTTAGATGGATAAAGAAAATGTCAAGCTTATTGCACTACAAAATGGCGCACTCGTCCGCCACGTGGTATCAAAAAATCGGTCCAAATAACCGGCTATATAGCTAGTCACAAACTCGTTGAGACTCGTAAAAAGATACGAGGAAAGGGTATAAACGCGTTACACCATAATTGTTTAAACTCTGGACACGTCCAGGAGTCTTCTCATAAAATTATAATTCGGCACAACAGCCGAGTCCGCCTGTGACGCGTCACAGAGCACGAAAAAGGAAAAATCCAGACAATAACAGCTGGAAAATGTAATGTGGAGCGCGTTCACAGTAAAAGAAAAATAAACGAAAAAGTAACTGTTAACTTACCGTGATAATCAGCTGCCAAAGGCGGAGAAATATCGGAGAAAAATAAACACGTCTAAACCCACGGCGAATGATACCTGCACTGACTTGCGGCGGTGCGTGCGCATCTCATGGTAACCCAGATGTACGTAATGATTTGGTAGAATTATTGAATTATGGCCGCCCCACAAGCAAAAGGTTTGTTCAACATACTGCATGTAGTTATTAAGACGGAATCCATTAGGAAATTGAGAAATTTTAATTTTCAGTGGACAAAAACCTTGTATCAGAATAATTTCAATTATTTAGCATTCTTTTATTACACTTTTCGAGGGCTATAATTGTCAGAAGTTATATGAAATAACTCCAACAAAAAGGTTCTTATGGGAACCCGAGAAAACATACTTCAAAAGCTTCAAATTCCACAAAACAAAATCTTACTTATGACGATTTTACCTGTGTTTTCTCAATTGCCGTTAATTCTTTTTTTCCTCAGGCATCCTAAGAAACTTCTCTTTGGAATTATTTCATATAACTTACGACATTTATAGCCTTTTAAAAGTGTAGAAGAATGCGATACGGCTCAAAATATTCTGGTACAACGTTTTTTCCCCCTCTTTGTTTTGTTATCAATTTCCTGGTGGATTCCGTCTTAAACAATTTGAACGTTTAACAATTCTGTACCAGGTAGACCTAATTCCCAGTGATATGTCTTTGTTTGCCAGTTTCCAATCTTGTTTTACTTTTTGCATGAATTAAAGCCGAGGAGTAGTGGTGTAATTGGGCGGCATTATCGGCTCGTTGATTCAGACTTCCCTTTCGAGGGTATGTGACTCGAGGTCGGGGACGACTAATATTCAGGCTATCATTTCTTAGTAAAATCCAACTAGTGGTCTATTATCAATGCTGCGTTCTAATTCGTTGAGCTACTACTAGGCTATATGTGATGGCCCACTGATAGCGAAAAGCGCCGGCTTTTTGGCGGCAAAAAAGGTTTGAAGTCTAGCTTTAACTAGCTAAAGCTGTTTCGTCTCGTTTTTTTTTTTTTTTTAACCAACTAGTTGGATTTTACTAAAACAATTATTCCTCTCGCCCTCATGGCCTCTGAGTCAATGGCTATTGACTCAGAGCCCATTCGGGCTCAAGGAATAATTGTTAAATATATTTCAATTCAATTATAAAAATTAATTAATTAATCAACAAGAAAATGACAAGTTCTCTGTATATCAAGGTACATTAATATTGTGTCAAAAGAAAAAACAAAGAGTGGAGCCACCAATCGCCACAAGTAAGGTTATCCAGATTACGAAATCGGGGAAATTTTTTTTTGTGGAATCCGCCATCCAGGGCTTTGGATTTCGGAATTTCGCTCAAGGAATCCGGAATCCTGACTAAAAATGGGAGTCCAGAATCCATGTCCCACTGACAAAGAAATCCGGAATCCACAGCTTGGAATCCAGAATCCAAGACTGATTCGGTTTACCTCACATAGGGCGACACCAGCCTGACCAGCAGCTCCTAGTAAACTTCATAAAGCATTATTCCTCTATTCCCCTTTGTTTCTACAGCATGTATGTTGCTTGAACTTACCATAACTGCGGCTAATATAACCAATAACTGAATTTAATTTTTTAATTACCTTGATCTTTAACTCTTTTTTTTTTTTTTTTTTTTTTTTTTTTTTTTATCACAGTAGCATTTTGTTATTAATATGACTGGTGTAATTGTAATTAAATTTAGACCCTGCTCTCCTTAGAGTCTCCAATAGCTAACTGCATAGAGCAACCGAACTAGAAATCAGAGGGTCGTGAGTTTGATTCTCACATGAAACAAGGGTTTTTTTTTTTTCTAAGCTTTCTGCTCAAATAGACCCTTTCCACGGTTTTTTCCAAGTTTTGACGTGGACAAGTTAAGGAAAGAACGCCTTTAAATTATTAGAATTGCCATGTTTGAAGTGATTTGTTGCAGATTAACGAAGATATGGCTCCTGAAAGTCGCGAAATTTTACAGACGTTTGTATGGTGGGGGGCACAAACTTGCCCCACCACCACCACCATCACAACATAAACGTCAATAAATTTTCGCAACTTTGCGGACCTATAATTTCGCTCATTTAAGACGTATCACTCTCAAAATTGGCGAGTTTGTTCAATCTAAGACACTCTTTCCAGTGGTGTCCACCGAATTTCCCTAACTAGCTAGTCCATGGCAAATGTTGAAAAACCGTGGAAAGGTCGATTGAAGCAAAAACCAGCTGGAAGTTAGTTAAGAGCGATGCAAATTTAAAGAATCAGACCGTTACCTCGCGAGTAAACTTCCACCTCGCAAAGTTGAAGAAACTGTCTCTTCGTAGTTTTAATTCCAAGATATCGGCCAGTTGTCAGTGGATTTCTGTGACACACGGCGGAAGCAATAAACTGGATAAAAGTGTACTCTCCAATGCAAGCAGGATTGTTGACTACATTATTGCTGTTACCTGATATAAGAAAGAAAAAATGAAAGTCCTAAAGTCACTTAAGCTACGATAATGCGGAAAAGAGAAACGTGCAAATTGTTTTGTAACCTGACAAAACAGCCGACCTTTCGCAACGCCCCCACTCTTTCTGTTTTTCCCGCAAAATGCCGCCTAAGAAACGAGCGCAGAAATTCCATACTGGGGACGTGTCATCACCCAAATCTGGGAAGTGACACTTCATAAGTATGGAATTCCTGCGCTCGTTCCTCAGACATCATTTCGCGGGGAAACTAGTGAAGGCGTCGTAAAATCCGTGCTATTTCTCAGACTATTTGTTTCACCATCTGCAAAACGAGTTGAAAACCGATATTGCGCAATTTTCCACCCACGAATCAAACTTGCTGTACAACAAATCAGGTTGTTACAGGCTGCGAAAAGTTGTTGCAGAACTTTGCAACAAAATCTGTACATGTTGCGCTTTGTACCGAACCATGAAAGTGAAGTCACTCCGTTGATTTGTTGCACGAGACAAATTTGAGTAGTGGGTGCTATTACAGTAACTTAAAGAAACGTATAAAAATATATAAAAAAATCGAAAATGAAAATAAAAATTTGCAATTACATTTAATACATTGTATAAATCGATCTCTAGAGGAACAAAGAAAACCTAAGTAACCTAAGTAAAAACTATAACATATGGCACCGCTACAAATATACTATTAAATTAGGAAGAATATGGAAAGAAGGCCTTGACTAGTATTGCACAAATGAGGGAGGGGCTCCCCTCTTGGGTTAAAATACAAATTGATATAATTGTTTGGCATGCAAAGATCCTGCAGTAAATGTCTCGAGGGACCAAAAATGGAACCATCATATTGCCGAAACTGTTAAGAAAGCTAGGAAACGGCTGTTTTTTCTTTCTCAGTTAAAGCGCTCAGGCCTAGGCTCTAATGAATTAGTACAGTTCTATAGTACCTACATTCGCCGTGTTACTGAATATGCCTGCCCAGTTTTTCATGACAGTCTACGCGTATACATTTCCCGTGAGTTAGAGGCAGTGCAAAAGAGCCGGGACTTTGCGTATCATTTTTCCATGTTTTTCTTCTGAAGAAGCGCTTGTTAAGCAAGTCTTGTCACCCTTTCAGGAAGAAGACAAGCCCTGACGGACAAACTTTTCAAGAACATTTTAGAAAACAAAGACAGTAAGCTCAGGATGTTTACTTCCCCCACAAAATACCAAATGTTACAACCCCAGGAAGTCACGCAAGCTCAACTCGGTTTTCAAGACTCAGAAACTTCGTTAAAGTTTTATTGTCTTTAACACACATAAGACTTCAGATTTTTGATTCAAAAATTTAACAAAACTAGTATATATTTTATTCATTTTAAGAATTTATCGCATTTGTAGGTCTAGTGTTCATCTTTTGAATTATAAAATAATTTAATGTGTTTTTATTTTATATTTTTTATCATGTAAATATGACGGGTTGCAAATTTATATAAATAAATTATCTATCCATCTATCCAAATGCCCATTACGTTGTTCTTTTACATGAAGTTTCATCATCATCATCATCATCATCATCATCATCATCGTCATCATCATCGTCATCGTCATCGTCATCGTCATCGTCATCGTCATCGTCATCGTCATCGTCACCATCACCACCACCACCACCTAGTACGAACAGAGCAGCGGATGCCCAGCTCGACCTTCACGCTTGAACTTTTGGGAGCGGCAAGGCTCTGCCTTTTTTGACGTCAAGCTTTGTTACCCCAATGCAAAGTCTTAAAATGACCTCACCACAAAGCAAACTTATCGCCAGCATGCGAGTGAGAAGAAGAGGATGTACGCCAGCAGGGTGCTAGAAGTCAAACAAGGCCCCCTCACTCCACTGGTATTTACTACCACCGGAGAAATGGCAGATGAATGCAAGAGGTATCACAGTGGACTGGCTGAACTTTTATCAACCAAGAAAGGAGAGGATTATATTTCTACAATGTCATGGATTCGCGCCAAACTCTGATTCATCCTCCTGAGGTCTGCGCTGTTGTGCGTGAGAGACTCACGTTGTACGCGAAGAGCTTCGCTGAACATTACAGACAACGACTTTGAAATCGATAAGGAACTAGCGAGATTTTAGGATTTGACCTTTTAATATTATTCACATTTAGGATTAGTGGGGGCTTTGAAATCGATAAGGAACAAGAGGTAACCCAGGCCCTGTGATAGCACCACAGTACAGTTCTAGTAAAATTACAGTGTTTGTATGGGGAAAAATACGATCCTAAAGTTTGTAGGAAATACTTAATATAAGTCAGTGAAACTTACCCTGCAGTTAGTTGTTGTTGTCCTTATTGCTCCAACGAAGTTTCGTGATAATTTGTTCAAATTCACTCTATATACAATTATAATATACAAGGTAGTAGAAAAGAGATGCCATCTTCGCTGCCATGCTCTCATTTAACACCACTTTTTTCACGAAATTCGAACTCCAACAGAAAATAAACATGCCAGAATCGTAGTGATAGGACAGCAGCAGCAACGGAAACCAATGAAGCTTTCCCAGACAGAAAAACGAATCCCGCAGACTTTGACAAACTCGAAGGATGTAATCCCAAAAGGCCAAGAATATGCTCGCCGAAGTAGCCGGGCCAGATCAACTCGCGGCCAAGAAACTGAGGCCTGGGAACTGTACAAAAAAAAATCCATCCCAGGTGTCCAGGGTTGACCTAGGGACCGATACATAGCTTCACCAAAGTTAGCCTTCCCTGCTGGAAATACATTTGCTCGAGGGCTATTGTTCACTTGAGACAAACGCGACTCGCGACTCTTCAAGGGCCCCAATAACAACGAGCACTACAATGACTTTTTGCATGCGCCAGACTTCTGCAATTTTATCTTTCAATAGTTGGTATTTCTCTAATTTCTCAAGTTCCTTATCTTTCACCCTGTCATCACCCAGGATGGCAACATCAATTACGACAACCTCTCTGTCCTTCTTATCAATAAAGACAATGTCTGGTCTTCTTGCCTCAATATTCCGATCGCACTGGACTGTGAAATCCCACAGTATCTTGAAGTTTTCACTTTCCACCACTTCCTCCGGCTTCTGTTCATACCAGCTATTAGCTCTTTCCAATCCACATTTATCGCAAAGTTGCCAGTGGATATACCGTGCCACGTTATCATGCCTTCTTTTATATTCTGTAGCTTACCGCACTCACTCACCAGATGGGCCACCGTTTCTCCCTTAGTTCTGCACATTCTGCACAAAGGGGATTCTGCTGTGTGATCAATATGAAATCTCGTATAATTTGTTCTCAAAGCTTGTCCCTGGGCGCTACGTATCAGGGCCTCAGTACATCCTTTTAAATCTCCTTTTGCAATCCACTGCCAAGTTCTATGCTAGTCAATACCTTCCTTTTCTCTCACATACTGCCCATGCATTCTTTTCTGCTCCCACTCATTTTATTCTTATTCTTATTCTTATTATTATTATTATTATTATTGTCTCGCAGTATAAAACTTTGGAATGCTATCCACATTATGAGTAGTATAGGGCGCATAACGTAACCTACACCACTTGAGAAGCTATACTTAGAAGTAAAAAAAAGGTCGGTACGAAACGTAATACGATCCTAATATACATAATTATATGGATCTCTCTACTTAAAAAGCCAATTTAGAATATTATTAAATTCTTATACTCTGTAAAACCTAGCAAAGACATGATGATATAATTATATCTATCTCTTATATACCTAAACGAGGCCATCATAATGTGGTTATCTCTACTAAAAGCTTATTGAGAATAATATCAAACTCTAATACTCTATAAAATCTAAGTAAAAGCATCAGTAAACTTGTGTTTCTGGATTTCTAGAGAAAAAAAAACAACTAAAATCTGGTGTCCTTAGCGCCCTAACTAAGTATTTATCTTAAATGTTCTGGCAATGTCCAAAGTGTTTGAGATGACCGACTTCTGCATCCGCTCACGTAAGCTCCGTGCTCTCGCTCCTAGTAGCTTCCTCACCGACTTATCTAGGTGTTTAGAGTAACCACCCAGTACGTCAATTATTGCGTTGTACTGTTTAACCCTGTAACCATTGTATCTCTGCTCCAGCTCCCACATCATGGGCCCATACTTGAGTGTCTTTTCCTCATCTTTCTTGGCTCTACTCTCAATCCATGGGCAGCTCATTTCAATTGTGCAGACTTCTTTCCTCTCGTGGCTGACAAGTCGCGCGTCGATCCGATTTGCTCTAACTTCGTTGTGCTCTGCATAGATGGGAATATCCCAAAACGCCTTACTCGTGGTGTTCTGGTAGGCTGGTTCTGGCATCACCGGTGAGTACCATGGTGGAACCTTTTTTATTAATCCATGCTCTCGCAGGAGCTCAAAAAACAGAATCTTCAAATCTTCAATGCCTGTATAGTGCCAGGGAGGAACATCCAGCCAGTACAGGTGCAACGCTCTCAGCTACCTTCCCACATAACCTGCATAGGACGTCGTCGTCGGTGGAGGTTTGCGTCTTCTCCTTTGTGTAGACTGAGCTTCATAATGCCCGCGATGGTATATGTAGGGTATGTAGCCCAACCTTTTAACCATGCAAAGCAGCTGGTTATGCTTAGGCTCTCATCTTCCCATCTGATACGGAATAACTTTCCTTGCCACTTTTTGTCTTTAGCGATCTCCAAGAACTGCTTCTCTAGGGATTGCTTCAACAGATTCCCAGCTCTTGCTGCAGTCACTACCTTTACTTCCGTTGTAACACGCACGGGATTTAGGGTATCAAGCTGAGGTGTGATGTTGAGTTCTTCAGCGTACTTAGCTGCTTCCTTTACAAGCGACTGGTGGCCTGATGCCATGGCGTGTTCTTCAAATTTTCTAACTGCTTCCACAGTCTGGTCCGAATTCTGATACAATTTCAGTAGCGATTTGATTTTAGTGATCTTGTACTCGTGTTCCACTGATCGCAGGCCTCTACCCCCTTTCCCCCTTGGTAGGTATAACAAAGACGTTAGGCTAGCTGGGTGCTTGCCACCGTTCTTAACTATGATCTTCTGAGCTGCTCTGTCCACATCTCTTAACTCTGATAGAGGCCAATGCTGTGTCCACATTAAGTACCGCAGCACCAGGAGTGCATACTGGTAAGTTGCCTGTACACGGTTACAATCAGACAGGGGGCTGAACCATATAATAGATATTCTGCGTAGATACTCTTTAGCCGCACACGCTAGGGCCAGCGTTCATCCTGTCAAACGGTCTATAGCACCCTCAGGAATTTGTTGTGTTTTCCTTCCCCAAGAGCCGCGATGGTAGTTGTCTCGTCTATCCTCATACCAGACTCCTCTAGCACTTGGGCTCCCCTCTTCACGTGTACCTCTGAGAACTTTTTCTGATTCCAGTGGAGGCCGATTATTATTATTATTATAATTATTATTATTATTATTATTATTATTATTATTATTATTATTATTATTATATGATAATAAGAGTTGATAAATGTTCTACTTTTGGAATACGGAAACTGTGCACTAAATCTGTCCAATATTTACCCAAACTGTTAATCAATGGAGTTCTAATTCCCTGTGTGGAAATGGCTGAATCATTTCGTTACTTAGGTCGCTTCTTTGACTTCAACATGTCTAACAACCAACACATGTCTGAATTGTCCTCTCTTGTACAAGACTTGATGAATGACATTGATATAAAGCCACTACATCCTAAACACAAACTTCTTCTGTACAGCCGCTATGTCCTATCTAAATTGTCCTGGAATATCACTATAGCTAATAAATCCAAAACCTGGATAACGGAACATCTCGACCCTGTAGTGAATGGCTATATTCGGAAATGGCTTGATATTCCGATATCTGGAATACTGAGCAATGTTTTCCTTGAACGCAATAAATTTGGTCTTAATATTTGCCCTCCCTCTATTAAATTTACTCAGTACCGAACAGTTCTCCGAAATTCATTAAAAGAGTCACCAAATCATTCCTTAAAAGATCTCTGGAAATCGTCAAGCTGTCACACTAATAGCAGAGCTCCGCGCGCGAAGCGCGCCTGCGGAGCACTATGGGTAAATAAATCTACCCATCGCAGAAAATTTGGTAATCACGTGACCGACCGAACGACCGTCCGTCCGCACCACAGGCATACCAATGATTACTCTCACACTTTCTAGCTACTTTGGGAGTCCAGGAGAAAGCTGATTGCACATCAATGTTGTCATCAATTGACAGCTGTCAAAACAGGGTATCTGCTGACCAGTATCACCTGACCGTATCGCGGGCTCAGGTGTCGACCCATCAAGGTCGAGTATTTTTTGAAGTTATCCGCTGACAATTTACTCGTTTTCAAATGATCGCAGGCTCACGTTTACTTTTTTCTTAAATTCATATCAAATATGTTGTGTTTATGTCAGTATCGCCCCGCACTTTCACGATTTTGATTTCAAACTGACCTCAGACGCAAAAATTCAGCCAGTTTTTTTTTAAATACAGGCGGGGAAGACCTTTTCTTACCGTGGTCACGTGTTGGTCACGCTCCACGTCCAATTTTTATGCTCTGATTGGTTAAAATTTGACAGGTGAGTTCATGCGTAAAATTTATGCAGCATCTTGAAAGTTGTTTACTTTGACAGCTGAAGCTGACAGAGTTTTGAGCGGCAGTCGTTTTGAGCCAACTTGTGATGTTTTTAACTGTCTTTTTCCACTGGATGTAAAAAATGAAATAAAGCTGCTATCAAGAGTGTTCTCTTATTTGTGGCTGGTTTGTTTGTTGGGTTTTTGGTTGAGAAATGCGTCGCATGTCAAAGCCGATAATCCGATTTCGGATGGCATCGTATTTGTTTTTCACCTTGCTGGATGCGTACGAGAATGATAAAGGCTCTAGCGATCCTTGCCTTACTTGATAGCTTTCAAGAGCTGCATGGTAAGCCTGAGTAATTATTGTATTTTTATCTAATTTCATGAAGTCCAGCGGCGCAGTTTATGAAGCTAGTTTATGCACTTAATATCTCAAGGTTTCTTCTTCTCAAATGTTATCAAGTACTCATTGTCATCTGTAAATTCTATTTGGTCAGAGGCCCAGTCTCATCTGCCCAAAAACATTTACAATTTTACCGTCCGCTACATCAACAACTCCCTCCCTACACGTAAGAATATGGCAAGATGGGGATTATCACAAAGTCCTGATTGCTCCTTTTGCCTTAATCCTGAATCACTCCTTCATGTTGTCGCTGGTTGTCAACAGTACCTTGACCGCTTTACCTGGAGAGACGACTCAATCCTTAACTTCATTGCTAAGTCACTTCAACCCGTAATTAATGTTCACTCTTCACTCTATGCAGATGTTAATGGTTTTCTGAATCCCTCAATAATAACTGGTGAAAATTATCGTCCAGATCTTCTTTTCCTAATCCAGTCCAAGCGCCTATATGTTCTAGAATTAACAGTTGGTTTCGAGTCTAACCTTAACAACAATGCAGTGCGGAAGAAAGAAAAATATCTGAACTTGATCAACGAAATGAGTAGAAATTACAGATGCGTGAGATTTGTAAATCTCTCCATGAGCTCCCTTGGCGTTTTCTCCGATGAATGCTCCACGTTCTTAGACATGATGAATGACATTGGCATTGACAAAAAGCAGCAACTTTATGTAATCAAGAAAATGATAAAAATAGCCATTAGAGCAACGTATTACATCTTGTGTTGTAGAAATAGGAACTGGGATAGCCCAGACTTAATGCAATTTAGATTTTTTTTTTTTTTTTGCTTTTGATTTGTTTTGTTTTTGTTTTTGTTTTTGTTTTTAATAATCCAATCTCAAGCAGTATTTGTAAATTGCCTATACGTAGCGAGATTTACAATTGTACATTCAAAAACACAAATAAAGTTTCCATTATTATAACAGCCGCAATGACTCGATGCTTGTGCACTTAATCTATCGTTCCTCTTCGTATTGAGGCAATTTTAGCGAATTGACTCATCCCCCTGGACAAAGGAGAGGGCGCTGTCCGGCCGATCGGTGTCGGAGAAGTTATACAGAGGATAATGGGAAAGTGTGTTATGCACGTGACAAAGCCCGATGTCATTGACGCAAGTGGTTCTCTTCAAGTTTGTGCAGGCACGAAAGCGGAATTGAGACTGCAATTCATACAATGCGCAGCATCTTCGATGTGGATGAAACGGATCCTGTTCTGTTAATAAATGCATCAAACGCCTTTAACGCCCTGAACGGAGCTGCAGCACTACATAATTTCCGAGTGCTGTGTCCGACCCTGGCTACTACCTACGTGATAAACACCTATAGAGAACCTGCACATCTCTTCATTACAGGCGGTGAAGACTAATATCAGCAGAGGGCACCACACAAGGAGACCCTCTGTCCATGAGCCTATAAGTCATAAGTCTTCAACCACTTATAACGCGACTGCACGTTTCAAGCGCAGCAAAACAGTGTTGGTTTGCTGATGACGCAACAGGAAGTGGTTCCCTAAAAGACGTGAGGAAATGGTGGGATGAACTATCAGAGAGTTGCCCCCCGCTGGGTTACTTCCCTAATGCCAAGAAATGTTGGCTGATCATCAGACCGGAACGAGAACAGGCTGCCAGGGAGGTGTTTAGAGACACTGCTATTAACGTCACCACAGAGGGCCACAAGCACTTAGGCGCGGCTCTTGGATCAAGATCGTTCCTTGAAGAATATGTTGGTGAGAAAGTGGACGAATGGGTCAATTAAGTCACTAAACTCGCAGATTTCGCCATATCACAGCCTCAAGCCTGCTATGCAACATTCACTTTTGTAATTTGGTCTGCGGCAAAGTTGGACATATTTCCTAAGAACATTACCGGATATTGCAGAATTACTTGAGCCACCCGAGCGGGCGATTAAAGAGGCTCTTATACCAACCGTCACTGACCATACAGTCACTAAAGAAGAGCGCGACCTTCTTGCTCTCCCTGTGCGTATGGGAGGCCTTGGATTTATAGATCTTGTAGTGACCTCATCTTCTGGATACAAGGCTTCAATCAAAGTTACTAATCCGCTCGTGAGGCGAATTGTTGAGCAAGAGCACCAGCTGGGGAGACATTAAATCATGGCGCTAACAAAGCTCCTGATTCCCATTTGGATATTCATGCCCGAGGTTTTTGGGAGAGACAGAGATTTGCATTCTTCGACGTTCGGGTGTGTCACCCTAATGCAGACTCTTACTGAGACTTGACTCCTAAGTAGATCTACAAGAAGCATGAGAACGAGAAGAAGAGGCAGTATGGGGAAAGAGTAATAGAGATCGAACAGGCAACGTTCACTCCACTGGTTTTCACGACCACAGGTGGAATGGTGGATGAGTGTGTTAAATACCACAGCAGACTTGCGGAGCTGATTGCAAATAAGAAGGGAGAAAGTTACTCAAGCGCGATTTCCTGAATAAGAGCTAAAGTATCTTTCGCCATCGTACGCTCTGCGATACTATGCTTAAGCTTGAGCTTGACTCGGATCTACAGGTCGATAATATTAGAGCCTGCCCGAATTAATCCTTTTTTAAAGATTGTTTTTTTTTTTTTTTTTAAAGAATTAGGAATTTTAGGAATACGAGATTTTAATCTTTGTAACTTGTTTTCTTTTTATCACAGACGGATAATTCTCTTTTGTAATGACTTAATTTAAAACCCTGGACTGCCTGCAAGAGTCATTGACCGCGTCTGAGCCACAAGGAATATATTTGCGAAATCGTTATTGACAAAGTGATTGCTATTTTTATGATTTATATAATTCTTAATGTTATATAGTGCTTAATTCTTACTTCAAATATTTCTGTAAATTATGTACATATTTTTGTTTTTAAAGTTCAATAAAATTATTTATTATTATTATTATTATTATTATTATTATTATTATTATTATTATTATTATTATTATCATTATTGCTATTATATGTTATGCTGTTTACAAATTCACTAGGGAAGTTCTTAACGATTTCCGTTCTAATCAAGAGGATAAACTGCAACAGCACTTAACATCTCAAGGTTTCTTCTTCTCAAATGTTATCGAGTATTCATTGTCATCTGTAAATTCTATTTGGTCGGAGGCCCAGTCTTATTTACCCAAGAACATTTACAATTTTACCACACGCTACATCAACAACTCCCTCCCTACACGTAAGAATATGCCAAGATGGGGATTATCACAAAGTCCTGATTGCTCCTTTTGCCTTAATCCTGAATCACTCCTTCATGTTGTCGCTAATTGTCAACAGTACCTTGATCGCTTTACCTGGAGACACGACTCAATCCTTAACTTCATTGCCAAGTCACTTCAACCCGTAATTAATGTTCACTCTTCACTCTATGCAGATGTTAATGTTTTTCTGAATCCCTCAATAATAACTGGTGAAAATTATCGTCCAGATCTTCTTTTTCTAATCCAGTCCGAGTGCCTATATTATGTTCTAGAATTAACAGTTGGTTTCGAGTCTAACCTTAATAACAATGCAGTGCGTAAAAAAGGAAAAATATGCGAACTTGATCAAAGAAATGAGTAGAAATTACAGACGTGTGAAATTTGTAAATCTCTCCATGAGCTCCCTTGGCGTTTTTTCCGATGAATGCTCCACGTTCTTAGACATGATAAATGACACTGGCATTGACAAAAAGCAGAAACCTTATATAATCAAGAAAATGATAAATATAGCCATTAGAGCAACGTATTACATCTTTTGTTGTAGAAATAGGAATTGGGATAGCCCAGACTTGATGCAATTTTGATCTCTTTTTTTTTTCTTTCCTTGTTTCTTTCTTTCTTTTTTTGAATAATCCAATCTCAAGCAGCATTTGTAAATTGCCTATACTTAGCAAGATTTACAATTGTACATTCAAAAACACAAATAAAGTTATCATTATTATGATTATGATTATGATTATGATTATGATTATGATTATGATTATGATTATGATTATGATTATGATTATGATTATGATTATCATCATCATCATTATTATGTATTTCTTTTTTTGCAGTTCGTACTGTCCAGGGCTCCGAGAAGCGACCAATCTCCTTGGGAACCGCTTGGGGAAGTCATTATTTAATTGATAAACTACACTTTTCGTAAAATATGGGCTGTGCCCAGAAGGCATTACGAGTCTTCATGGGCGATAACATCACAGCTTAACAGACAGACGACCAGTAACATCAATCAACCCATCGGATCAATAACCAGAACTTAATACCATCAACTGACATGATACAACTCACTTTGACTCTGAAGATGACTTCCGCACAGGTTGTCGAAACCGGAAGATCACACTCTACCTACTTATGAAATGACTCTACGTAGGGTTCAAATCTTTAACTGAAGGAGTTTTTGACAACCATAAAGCAACATTTTCTGCATATTCAAGCAATTTCCCTCTTCAGTTTTAGTAATTAATTCGGTTATTTTGCCTTAGGATAGCCTTGAAATATTTCTTGACTTCTCTTGCCAAAAGAGCTACATGTACACAGTAGGCTGCCTTGCGCGGCTGCTTATAAATTGTATATTGCTTCCAATGCACTATCATATTTGATGGAACATGTATCCTTGTATTGCTTACATCTTCCAAATTTGGCCAGCACCAGCTGGTTATGAAGGATTAACTCGTCTGTCGAGTAGTCTTCTTGCTGTTCTTACTATGTTTTTATCCACTAGTTCGCCTATTTCTTTCTCGTGAAACGAGCGAAATGTTTCACGATGGTCGGTTGCTAGGGCTCTTGCTCCCGTTTGGTTCTTAAATTCAATTTCTGGCTTACAGAGTGGTAGTTTATATCTCAAATGAAGCAAAACATTAGAACATCTTAATTGGAGAAAAGTTTTCTTTAAATTTTTACAATTGTAACGGTATTTTTGACTTTTCTTGAAAGTATGACGTCATAAGTGACACCTATTTTTAGTAACAACGTTAAAAATTTGATAAGCAGTGTTCGAAATGCTACAAACATTTTTGTTACAGAAAAACAATATTTGCAGTGAAAACCCCATCTCAATCGGATAAAATGGCGTGAAGTTACAGGTAATTAAAGAAATTCAAATTTCCCGCCTCATGACCATATATGGTCAAACTTTAGGGGTATTTTAACGCGAAAACAATGAATGTATTTACAACGGAGAAAAGACAAAGCTGCTATGAGGCGTATTTCGTCACAAATTACGTCATTATGACGTCAAAAATGACGTAATTCGTGACGAAATACGCGTCATAGACCACACATCCTAAACTCAAAAAACTACAATTTTGTTTTTATGCAAATTTGTCTTTTCTCCGTTGCGACTACCTTCATTGTTCTCGCGTTAAAATACCCCTAAAGTTTGACCATATATGGTCATTTGGCGGGAAATTTGAATTTCTTTAATTAAATGTAACTTTGCGCCTTTTCATCCGATTGAGATAGGGTTTTCACCAGAAATCATAGAATTCTATACAGAAAACTAATGTAAAATTTTTAGCATTTCTTTCCTGAATTTTCTTTCTGATGCCAAATTTGGACATCATTTATGACGTCACAATAGAAGTCACATGGGATGAAATAAACACCAATAAATAGGTAATTTATCAACTTACTTCCTTGCCAAGTTTTGTTACATTCCATGCATTCTACTTCTCTCTATGGCGTTAAACTCTCAGTTTTGAGAGGTGTGGGAGCAAAAGCCCTAGCAACCGACCACCGTGTTTCGCCCCATTTGTACTCTCTACCAAAACAACTCAACCTCTTCCCCAGGTCTTCTAGGTTAACTGTTCAGTTTTCTGGCAATTGGATGCTGCCCAATTAATTGACGTCATTTTTCACATATCGCAAAATTCTTCCAAATTTGGTCGACAGAAGCTGGTTATGAAGAATTATGCATAGGATTTTAGCCAATCAGAAACGCAGAAATATTTTAGATGAATAATAAATAGTCTTGCCTTGTTGTCATAAATAAAAATAAAACAAAAATATCTACAAAAATACTAATAAACAAATAAGTTGTGAATGTTTTTTGTTCCGCTTATTTTGAATGCTTCTTTAAACATCAGCCAGAAGACCTCTCTCCTCTTTATAATTTGGTCTCCTGTTAGTATGTAATTAAAATTTTAATTTTTTATCTAAATTTTTTTTTCTGTATATTAGTAAAATTTTAGAGTACATACAAGTACTCTTAATAAGTGTTATTTTTTTCCATCTACGTAATCAAGTATAGTCAAGTCCCTTTATAGTGGACACTGTAGGGACCTCGAGTTACATGTGTAGTGTACTCATTTCAGACAAATGTATTTTTTTTATTGTCTGGGATTTAGCTGCTGTCCATATTATCGGGTGTCTGTTATGGCAAGGTCTACACAAGACAAGAGTTGTCTGCATTAATTAATTAACTGGAAAAATAAGCCACTTCCAGCAATTGTGAGGCTTTTTCTTGGCTGTTATGTATCTGTTACAGGTCAAATTTGATTTCAGGTTAATTTTGATTCAGCCTAACTAGGTTGATTCTCAATTTCCTTTGTCTCGTAGACCTAATTCTTGAATAATTAGGGTTAGGAAACAAAGGAAATAGAGAATCAACCTAGGTTAAATAATTTGAACCTGAAAACAATTTGTACCTGTAGCATATATAATAGCATGATGTATGTAATTGTGAGTATGTAATATTTTTCCCTTTTCCTTTTTCTTTTTCATTATTATTGTAGACAGTTCCCTGTGAAAGGGTAATTGGAATAAATGCCTGAATAAAAAAAAATAAGATGTTAAATAAGAAATAAAAATAAATCAATGCTATAATTCTGTATAGAAAACGAACAACAACAAAACTACTGACCTAATGTTAGTACAAAGTCCTTATTTCTTTGTCTTACGTGATCAAGGGGCGAGAACCTGTTGACTAGGAGCACCTCAGAGACTGGCACGTTGTCTGAACCCAGGTCCACCCACCACCAACTGGGGTTGTCATTCATGGTATGAGCACACTGATGGTTAACATCAGAATCTGTGTCAAGATTTCCATCCACTGCCTTCTTTGAATCACCACCACAGCAGGTACTACTTTGTCTTGTCAGCTTTCCAAAAGCTAGGTTCTCTACACATGTTATATATGGAGAAGAAGCTCATATAAATATGTTTTTTTTTTAATGAAACATGAGCCTTCACCGTAAACTTAATTTAACCTCGGTTAGTAACATCTGTGAAGCAGTGCCAAGATCATTGTTGTAGGCCACCAAAGGACTCGAGGAATTAATTGCCAGAAGTGTGTTTCGAATTTCCTCTCAACCTGATCAGCAAATCGACAACAGGCCCATCATGGCATATACTCAAATCCTGGTACACAGGTGGGGGCCCAGAACAAGGATTTTGGCGCTAGATAGATTTGGGGAGCTCACTTGAGATACACGAACAAATTTCTCTTATATAATACCGCTAGCAGTAAAAAGGGCACAGTCCAGTGTATCAGAAAAGTGAAGGCTCATACAAATTGTTAGTAGATTCTAAGCGTTGTGTTTGGCAGATACCTGTGACTAATTCACTGGGTTTAATGCTGTGGTAGACACCAGTGGGGTGTGTGAGAAATTAGATGAGGAGGGATATTTTTCTCTCCATGCACCACCAGATGATTTCTTATATATTTTCTAAGCTGAATTAAGTAAGAGTCATCAATTAAGGTACAAATGTGCTGTCATAGGGTAAGTTCCAAGTATGACACGTAGGTCTCATACTTCATACGGAGGCAGTTCAATTGTTTTCTTGCTGAAAAAATGATGAAGGGCAGGACTTTTGAGGAAAAAGGAAGAATTTCATTTAACAATGGGCTCTTGAGTTATAACCATACCCCACCCCCCAACGGTTGAGCAGATATTTTTACTTCTTAACTCTGAAAATTAAATAAAATTGCATTCATCCTTGAAGACTTCCAAACAATATGGTTCCTACCCCTGAAGAAGAAGGGTGTACCTCTGATGAGTATGGCTCTACCCCTGAAAAAAATTATGGCTCCACCTCTGAAGAATCTCATGAAAATTTAATCTTCACCCCCAAAGAATTCCATATATTGCTTTTTTTAACTCTATCCCTAAAAAAAGTCCTCAGTTTTTGTTACTTACCCCTAAAGAATTCCATGTATCCTCAACCGGGGGTGGAAGGTATGGATATAACAATTCCCGATGATTCCACTGTCGTGATAAACAGCACTTTGGAAATAGATTTATGTCTAGACTACCGAACACAGGGCCACTTATCAGCAAATCATTAAGTAACAAAAGCATCTATTGATATATGAAACGTTCTTAAAAGCCTCTCAACAAGGCGGACCTGAGTAGCCCTGGGCCGAGTCGTTCAAAAGCTGGGTTAAGATAACCCGGGGTTATTTGCATTCAGATTTGAAAGCTTAAAATGAATTTCATTTTTAAATCTTTTTGTCTACAAGTTGATGATTGGAACCACTAAAAAGAACAGACAACATTATCCGAGAAAATTCTTTTGAACACATGAAAATGAAACCTCGGTTAAATTTAATCCCGGGTTTAGCGCAAATTGGCCATCGAACCACTGGGCCCTGTATTCTTTTGTAGTACCAATAAATTTCCAGGCCTCAATCAAACGGCTCAAACACGCCGTCAGCTAAGGCTCTTTTTATTATTCGACTCCAAGCGGCCTCAATTTTGAAGGTCGCGTAGAAGCGAAAATAACTCAGGGAGTTCTGAAATCCGAAAAAAATCTTTACAACTGAATAAAGATAACTTACTTCATGTGTTCTCTTTGGCCGCCATTTTAAAATTTGCGGTCAGCGTAAGGTCTGGAATCAAGATCTCTCCCTAAACCCCAGGGGACGAGGTTGAAATCTCTCTTCGCCTCGGATTTTTCGTAAGTTTTCGAATTCCTAACCATCCCAGCACCTTCATAATTTCTCGGTTACTGTCCTCTCATTTACCCCAAAATTCAAAATTACAATATGTTGTTCGTACTTTACGATTGTATTCGATCACGTCATTTCAACATTTTTGAACGAGGTACGTGAACGCAACCGGAAGTGGGACTTTTTCCCTGTCTGGCCTGAAATAGAATCCGGGCTTACTGGAAAAGCCAGGTGGCGTAAATCACTAAGAACGCCAAGGGGTATCCCTTCCCCCGGGATAATTATACGCAGAAATCTTTTACCTGGCTTTAGTTTTACTCCATATATTTCTGTTCTCAGACAGAACCTGTTGTGACTTGTTTGGCCAATGAATCTCAGCGTTTTCGCTAAAACACCCTCAGAGAGGATGTTTTTATTCTCTGTATTTCTGTCGTTGTTACCTGTGAAAGTCTAACCACAATACAACAGTTCAGCCATATTAAACCGTCAAAATAGATACAGTCAATCTATTACATTTCAAAATAGGGAAAATAAGTACCCAACGTGGCTATTTTCCATAGAGATTGCGTCAACAACCAGGGAAGTTTGAAATTGTCAGTTTCACAGAATTATAGTGCTTTTATCATTGTCCTTTCCATTACTCAGGTCACTACACTCCAGAATATAAACAGATTACAATCTATTCAGAATTTTGCCAGCAAGATCGTAACAAACTCTAGAAAGTTTGACCACGTAACACCTTTGCTTCGAGAGCTAAACTGGCTTCCTGTTAAAGAACAATTATTCTATAGAGACTCCGTTTTGACCTTTAAATGTCAGAACGATCTTGCGCCTCAATACTTAACGAGCAAGTTTACCAAGCGCTCAAATATACATACTCGTAACACTCGTACACGGAACTCTTTGCAGATTCCGCTATACAGAACGGCTATAGGCCAGCGCACATTTTCCTACAGGGGGGCCTACATATGGAATAACTTGCATAATGAACTTAAAAGTCGAAAGGGTTCCTCGTTTTGTAAAAGTCAAAGGTTTTAGTATTAAAAGTTTAAGTATTTATGACTTAATTTTTTTTTTCCTTAAGTTCTGCAATATGTGTAAAATATGTAACCGAATTTTACAGGTCAATAATCTTGCAAAATCTAAGTTGCAGTATGACGTCAACTTAATCACTCTATTTAGTTTGTGGTTGTTATTGTTTTTGTTGTTGTTGTTGTTGTTTTTTATGAAAGAGTTGGCATAGATAAAGTGGAAGGAATGCAGAAACTTACCTTATTTTGACCACGTTCCTTATAATCTGTCCAGGTTGTTCCATCCGTTGATACCTGGATTGTGTAGGTCTCTATCCACTGATCTGCATTTGGATTTCCTTGTGTTGACACAGCACAGACAATATGGATGGTTTCCAGGTCTACTTGTAAATAAGGTTTAGCATCTCCTGTAGACGCACACCATGTTATTTTTTCGTTCAAACGTCCATTCTTGGCTTCTGATATCTCAGAGGAGGCGGTTATACTGTTATCTGGGATTTTACCACTTCCAATTCCAAGATCCAAATCGATACAGTCTCCTTGACCCCCCCCCCCCCCCCCCAAAAAAAAAGAAAAAAAAAAAACAGGCAATAAATGAATAAGTTTTTCACTCTCATTCTCTCATTCGGTACCATAAACTGCCGTTTCTAAGCCCTCTCCCCCACCCCTTCCCAGTCATAAGGCTCATTTACCTGTAAACCAAAAAAAAATGCATCCGGACTTTCCCTCCCCGCGGATATAAGCCCCCATCTACCATCTTGATCAGCCATTGTAGCCAATTTATCCAGATATATTTCATTTAAAATAAAACGGGTATAAATCGATGTAATCATGATAAAAATTTGATATTTGTATAAAAAGATCCTAAGAAACCAAAAAAATCCACAAGTTATTTATTTCCGAGATAAATACTCACTGCTGAAAATCAGTGAACCAACACATGCCATTTGGTCATTTTCGGTTCTTTAGTTTTTTGTTTTTTTTTTTCTCGATCAATTTATTTTTTAGTGAAAAGCTTGGATTACATTAACAGTTATAATAAATTTAAACTGAAAATAATGCTAAATTAAGGGTAATACAAAATCAATAAGTAAAAAAGGAAATAACACTTTTTTTTACAGAAAAAAAATGCAAAATTTGAAAAAAGGTGGCTACGACAAAACTCGAATGCCTTGTACACCTCAAGGCGATATTTAAAATGTTGCCCGAAAAATTCTAAGAAAAGTTGCTTACTATAGCGGTTATAGCTAGCGCTTATAAACGTTTTATTTTTCTTAACGTAATTCAACATTTTAGTTAGAGGGGCGCCTTAATAATAAGTCCCGCCGGGTAAATGCCTAAATATAGTCTTAAAAAACAAAACCGGATCATAATTTTTAGAATTGAATTGCGTAATGCAAAAAAAAGTTTTAGCTTTTTGAAAAGAAACCAAGTAACGTGACATGACCTCTTAAAGGTACATTTTGTCAAGATTCATTTAAGAACAAATCTCATCTTCACGCCATGATCCCTTATGTAAATTCCAAAGTTAAAAATGTTTTATTAAAATTAACCTCTTTGAGGAGAGATATTTTTGCTTAAATAAGGGTAATTTGATATCGTTATATACAGTGCAGGACAATTTGCTTAATCTGCTCTGCTAGTAAAACATTAAAGCCTGAGCAAGGCTTTAAAAGAGGGTAAAAAATCAATGAAGTGTTACTCAATAGTGGTGTCCATAATATTTGCATATGGTGGAAACACTGTCACGCATTTGTGTGCTCCTATCCCAACCAAAATAGGTACTAAATTATCGTTACGAAAACAAACAAAGTTAGCTTAGAATGTTTGTGCGCAATATATATTATATAAAACTATTGTGTATTGCCACTTAAATTTTGATTAATGCCAGGAACTGTTACAAATGAACTAACAAGGGAAGTTAAAGTATTCTTAGAAAGTGCTTATACGAAACAAATAAAAGTTATCATGGAATTTAGAGCTGTGCTGTTGATTGCATTTCGATCGGCATTGCTGCTTGTGATGGATCATAACAATTCTAAGTAAGCGCTCAGTGCTAAAATGATAGACATGGCACGCCAGTCTGTCAGTTCGAGAAGATTTCGATTCAATGAACGATAGGCACTCCGAAGTGACGAACAAAACGAAACTGCCTACTCATGATACAACAGGAAGTAACTACGTAGATTCTTAGATATTATAGAAGCTAAAACTGAAGTAAAGGAACAGTTCGCCTATTTCTAGAGCTTACCAATAGCAAACAAAGAATTACAAGTTTTGTTCACCGATACAGAACAAATCTAACATGTCACTAAAGAAGCGGGACCGGCTGTAGCAGAAAGCAATATCTAGCTAATCTTAATTACGCCATTGTCGATGTATATGGTTGATAGTAGAATCTTGTAGATTTCCTTACAATAGAAGATTAATTAAATAATGGCAAGCTGGGAAGCTAAATTAACCAGTTGGTTTTCTTGTTAGCTCCCTGAAACGTATGTTTACGTGAAGTCTAGCCTGCGTAGCAACTGCGTTTCCGTTTGGTTTCGGACCAAAGACCAAAGACCGTGGAAAGGGATTTTCGGTTTTGACCGCGCAATAAATGAAACGAGAATCCGCTCCTTTACTTGCGCCAATTTTCGGGCGGTCTTTGACTCTTGTTCCTCATTCTTTGCTCCTGCAACCGCACAGAAACGTTTGCTACGCAGGCTACGTGAAGTCAAGCCAAAGCGCACAAAAACGACCATATATCAGGGGCACCCAACGAGAATAGAGTTCAAATCTACTTAAACATAGCATTGTTGAACGTATTTTAGTATTTAAACTGTAGATATAGGCATATTTTTATCCCCTAAAAATGTTTCATCTGTTCGGATTTCCTAGCTCAAAGTTTAGGGATCAAAACTTACCTTTTCGAAAATTTCAGCCAGAAAAAAGGCTCCCCAAAATTCTAGGTGACCTTTTTAGGGTAAAAATCCGTTAAAAATGGGTAATTATACCATTTTTTAGATGTTCGAAAATCCCAGGAGAGGCAGGCAAGCAAGAAATTTTACAACTAATGTTCCGAAAATGCTAGATCTTAAATCGTCTTCCGAAAAGATATTTTCCGAAAATTGACGTTGGGTGCCCCTGATATATGACTTGTGGATAGCTCGTAGCAGAACACTCGCCTACCTGATACCAAAGAGGCGAGAAATAAGAGAAATATCACCCGGAAATACAGCGCTGGATAACTCGACGCCATGTTAGTGTGTTTTCGCTTAGCCCTCTGAAAGGGAATACTGTATTTCTAAACTGGACTAGACTGGACTGGACTGGACTTGTAAAACGAGGACTTGTAAAACAGGGCCCCAGGATAGGCTCCTGCGGACGTCTTTTTTTTTTTTTTAGATTTTTTTTCCCGCGTTTGTAAATCGGATAAAACTGAACGGTGAACAGACTTTTACAAAAAACTAATTTACGTTTAAAAATTCTGTTCATTTATTTTTAGGCTGTTTTATTCCGACGGTTTAGAGAGCGTAACAACCCCCTGTGTTTAACCTTTTAGCTACAAAAGGGGTTTATATGCGCCAGTTACAAACAATTTAAAAAGTTTTGGCCGCGAAGAAATGTATTTATCACCAGTTCATAATCGTAATTGTGTTTCATCGAATCTTTAAGCAGCCAGTTGAATAATAATAATAGTATTAATAATAATAATAATAATAATAATAATAATAATAATAGTTTTATTTTTATGTCGCGCAACATGTCCAATGAGTAGCTTGTTCCCTTCAATACGTTTATAAACATTCTGATAAAGGAACAATTCGCAGCAAAAAGTGCAAAACCTTATTTTTTCTAGCTTCAAAACTAGATGCCCCGGAGTAAAATTGTATTTTCTAAACGTACGTGACGGTCACTTATTTTGCTACAGGAGACGGAAATGGTCTGGTGACCTTTGACCTCATCAGAGATTCGCGTCAACATTCAACAAAACTTGCATTGTAATTGTCGCGCGAAGATGGTAGCTTCTTTCAAGCTACCGTGTCTCGTGAAAAAACGAAAACCTCCTGTTAATTTTCCGCGTTTCGAATGGAGAGATTTCAGTATAAAAGAACAGCTTGGAAGTAGGACGTTTGGCTCTGTGTATCTGGTGAACTACGAAAAAGAAGAGCAAAATGTCATCGTATAGAAAATGAAAGGAGAGTCGGCCGAGGCTAAACGAAGATTTGAGAAAGAGGCTGCAATACTTAACACGGTATAGGGCCACAGAAATTTGTGTGAATTCCTGAAATTTTGCCAAGAACCGTACGCCATTATGATGGGGTACTCGTTTCGACTTCAATTTTCTTGAAGTTGACAAGAAAGTGAGTTCTCTTGAGGATTCATTCATTTCATTGATGACGAGTTCGAGTTCGAGTCTTTCTCAGATGTGTTGTTGTTATGCGCAAGGGATCTTGTAGCTGGACTAGATTATCTACATAGCCACAACTGCATAGCCAATAGAGACCTAAAACTTGGAAATACTCTGGTTTCTAATCAACATTGTGATATTATCACAATGGATGGTAACTGGGCTAAAGTGTACGCTGAGTGCCCCATTGTCTGCAAACTCTGAGCAGATCTCCAGACATGCAGACAACCTCATTCCTGCAGACGAGGACTGAATCAACTTGCCGTGGTACTCCTGTATTCATGGCACCCAAGATCTATTCAGAAAACCTCCGTTTCGCTGGCCAGGAAAACCTAAAGAAGGCTGACATTTGGTCTTTTATAGGGCTTATGATGTTTGCCATTATCAGTCCCAACCTTACCCATCCATATTCGGATGAATTTGAACGGTCTGGTATTTCATTCTCCGACAAGGCTCTGACAGATTTCTTGAAACGAAAAGAACTACCGTGTCACGACAGTAAATATGAGTATTTCGGGATAACTCAGTGGTGGCAAATTGAAGAAGTGTTTAGCCTCGGCCGACTCTCCTTCATTTTCTTCACAATGACATTTTGCTCTTCTTTTTCGTAGTTCACCAGATACACAGAGCCAAACGTCCCACTTCCGAGCTGTTCTTTTATACTTATATCTCTCCATTCGAAACGCGGAAAATTAAGAGGACGTTTTCGTTTTTTTACGAGACACGGCAGCTTGAAAGAAGCTGCAATCTTCGCGCGACAATTACAATGCAAATTTTGTTTTGTTGAATGTTGACGCGAATCTTTGATGAGGTCAAAGGTCACCAGACCATTTCCGTCTCCTGCAGCAAAATGAGTGACCGTCACGTGACGTGTAACTTAATACAATTTTACTCCGGGGCATCTAGTTTTGAAGCTAGAAAAAATAAGGTTTTGTCCTTTTTGCTGCGAATTGTTCCTTTATCAGAATGTTTATAAACGTATTGAAGGGAACAAGCTACTCATTGGACATGTTGCGTGACAGAAAGCAGGCGATCCGAAAATAAAACTGTTGTTATTATTATTATTATTATTATTATTATTATTATTATTATTATTATTATTATTATTATTATTATTACTATTATAATTATTATCATTATTATGATGATGATGATGATGGCGGAGGCGGCGGCTGCGGGTCGGTCGCTCGCTGGAAAACCAGGAAGGCTAAAATGGACTGACAAAATGAATCAAGATTTACTAGAATGCAGGGAAAAAGCCTTAAGCTTAAAAAGCTCAAGCAACCCGCCATGTTATCAGAACGGACGCAAGAAAGGATATATGCGCATTTTGAAAGATCTATGGGATGACGTGGGATACGTGAACTTGGGGTTATCAGCTCAGAATCTTCGCGACCACGCAGCAGCGATAACGGATGAAAACTCACAAATAAGTGTTAGAGGCGACTCTTCAACTGTTCTAGACGAAACAGAAGAGGTTGGTGCCTCTATGTTGTCACAAACCGAGGGTCTCGAACCCGCCCAATGCGAAGGTGAAAATTTATCAAACGTGAATGTGGTGGAAGGTTCGAATTTGCATATTTCTTCCGACATTGCTGATCAAAGAGATCCCCAGGGACGGACCGCTACTTGCAAGGATCAAAACACCAAAAATCAAATCAAGCCAAATCTGCCTGATTATGATGTGCTTCCCTCCGAAACAAAGAACAAAACTTGGGGCAGTATTAGTTACGCATGTTTCTGTAATACTGTCAACGATGTTTACGATGAAATCGTCCACTACAGGAGGAATATATTCAATGTTCCATCGGGTCGCGCAGGGAAGAGTTTCATTGAAGAATTAACCTTCTGGATTAAGCAATTTAATTCAGACTCTGACTTGAACTCGGTCGCTCTTAAAGCATTCATGGTGCTCCCAACTTTGATTTTGCAAAAACCATCCGCTGCTTCCAAAAGCAAGGAGCATAGTGAAAAAATAGGGCGTCGATTAGCACTCTGGAAACAAGGGGACATTGATTTGCTGCTTAAAGAAGTGAGGTTCTTTCAAGGGAAATTTGTGAATTCCAAGAAACCTAGAAAGGTTGAAGACATATCCAAAGCCTTCTCAAAGGTGGTTCTGCAAGGAAAATTGACAGCTGCAATGAAACTCCTAGATAACGAGAGCTCGTCCGGTCTGCTCGACCTATCGCCAGATGTCCTGCAAGGGCTACAGGACAAGCACCCACAGGCAGCTGATATCGCAGAGGAGAGTTTGTTACATGGCCCAATTGATTATATTCCGCCAGATGTTTATGACCTCATAGACGAAGAATCGATCAACAACTCGGCAAGCAAAACCAAGGGCTCAGCCGGACCATCTAGAATGGACGCAGAGCTGTATAAGAGAATCCTGTGCTCTAAGAATTTCAAGACCGAGGGCAAAATATTGAGAGAAGAGCTAGCCGTGTTCACAAGAAATCTGCTAAGGAAATCGTACCACCCATCCTTACTGGAAGCCTTTACGGCCTGCAGGCTTATCCCGCTTGATAAGAACCAGGGAATCAGACCAATTGGTGTTGGGGAGGTACTAAGGAGAATAGTGGGGAAAACGGTCAGCGGTTTCTTAAAGGAGGAAATAAAAGAAGCAGCGGGTCCCCTACAAGTTTGCGCTGGTCATAATGCAGGAGCGGAGGCTGCGATCCATGCAATGAGTCAAGTGTTTGTTGAAGAAGGAACAGATGGAATATTGCTAATCGATGCTAGTAACGCTTTTAACCAAATGAATAGGTCAGCGGCCTTACACAATATCCAGATCATGTGCAAAGAAATGGCGCTCTATGTTATTAACACATATAGAAGCCCATCTAGACTGTTTATTTGTGGGGGACGTGAAATACTTTCTCGAGAAGGCACCACACAAGGAGATCCGCTAGCGATGCCATGGTACGCACTTAATACATCCATAATGATACAGAATTTGAGGGATCATTGCCCATTGGTTAAACAGGTGTGGCTTGCAGACGACTCAGCTGGAGGAGGGAGTATAGTGCCGTTATAAAACTGATACAGGTAATTGAGTAAGGAAGGTCAAAAGTTTGGTTACCTTGTGAATGGGACAAAGAGCTGGCTTATTGTGAGGTCTAGGGAACTCGCGGAGGAAGCAAA